>BMAW01076620.1:135157-184549 GCA_019974015.1 Nephila pilipes | reverse complement strand
AACTAAACGAAATATTCTTCATGATTTGGTTTCAAGCTATAAACCAATTAAGACTAAAACTACTGATATCCAGATGACTATTAATTTAAAGAATGAAACACCAGTAACACATAGACCACGATTACCTTTTGTTGAAAGAAAAATTGAGGATGACCAAGTGACGAAATGGTTGGCTGATGGAATTGTCGAGCCAAGCTCTTCAGATATTTTTAATCAAGTAGTTGTAGTTCGGAAACAGGCTAAACAACACAAATCCTGAAAGTTCAAGATGAAAACGAAAGAAATTGCAGCATAAACCAGCCCCTACTTTCAAGCTTCATGATCTTGTCGCCATCAAACGTACTCAACTGGGACCAGGACTCAAGCTGAAACCCAAATACTTAAGTTCATACAAGATAACGAAAATCAAGTGTGAGTGAGTGAGTGATAGTAAGTTTTAATGGCGCAAGAGCCAAATTAGGCTATGCTGCGCCAAACATTTGTTAAAAACTATTCAAAAGTAACAGAATTAAAAACGTAACACAAACACAAATAACACACAAAAGATAAAAAGTTAAAAATCAAATGTGGTGTAAAAGGCCAATATGACGTAAAAAGGCAAATAAATTATGGTGGGGTTTTTCCCCCACCAAGTCAAACAGTTTTAAAACAGATGAATTAAAAAAAATCCGGCGATGATGATCCAACACCGGACAGTCAATTAAAATGTGATGAATTGAGTAAGGGACATGGCAGGAAGGACATTCGGGAGCATCTTCTCCAAACAAAAGATGTTTGTGTGTAAAACGAGTATGTCCAATGCGAAGGCGAGTCAATCTGACATCGGCTCTTCGCACCGGAAATACAGGCCATTCTCCAATGATCGGCTTCACCGAGTGTAATTTATTATTTATATGAAGACTCCACGATACCTGCCATGTCTGATGAATGAGAATTAAAATGTGACGTCGAATGTCCTCAAATGGGACTGCGAGCTGCAGAGGATTCGTTGCCGAACGTGCAGCCGAGTCCGCTTGTTCATTTCCTAAAATACCTACATGACTAGGTATCCAGCAGAATTTTATGTCATAACCCCTGCTATAAAGCTGACAGATAATACCGGAAATTTCAATTACGATGGGAGGACTTCTATCGTCCAGATATACCAATGTTTCCAGGACGCTCCTGCTGTCCGTATATATAACGAACTTTCGAGAACTGGATTTCTCGACTAATTTCAGGGCACAGTAGATGGCGACTGCTTCGGCAGTGTAGACACTGCAGGAAGAGTCGAGCCGGTAACTGTGCCTGATGTCGTTGGAAACGACACCACAGCCGACGTATCCAGTTCCTTTCGATCCATCCGTGTATATAGGAATAAAATCCTCATACTGACAGCGATGGAAAGCAAAGATTCTCTGGAGAACAATGGGACATGTGGTGGTCTTGCTGTAAGAAGCAAAGGGGTTATGGTAAAGAAACCTTGGCACATTCCAAGGCGGAAATTTAATAAAATTTCGTTGCTGAACATCCAAGTCATGTAGGCCGAGTTCCTCGATGAAAACCTTCACCCTCTCAGAAAAAGGCCGGATGAAGGAAGGACGAGCACTGTACAGTCTCCTTAAAGACGGGCTGGTATTAATGGTCTGTAATGGGTGAGATGGGAGAGATGACATTTTGAAATGATAATAGAGCGACAGTTTCAGGCGCCGCGAAGCCAAAGGCAGCTGGTTACAGAGGACATAGAGACTCTGCACAGGTGACGTTCGAAACGCACCACAGCAGATTCTCAGAGCACAATGGTGGACTGGGTCAAGCTTCCGCAAGGTAGTTTTGCAGGCAGATCCGTAAACGATGCATCCGTAGTCGATCCGAGACAGAATCACCGACTGATACACTCGGAGTAGAGAAATTCGATCCGCACCCCAAGAGGTGTTGGACAACACCTTCAAGATGTTGAGGGATTTCTCACATTTCCTCCGCAGATATAAAATGTGCGGAAGGAAAGTGAGTTTGCGGTCGAAAATTACTCCGAGGAAGCGGACGTCAGGGACGACAGGAATAGACGTATTACGGATGCGAATGTCAGGATCGGGATGGAGACCCCGTTTCCTGCAAAAATGCACGCAACTACTCTTGCTGGCAGAAATACTATGCCCATTTGCGTCACACCAAGTAACCAAGTTATTAACTGCATTCTGGAGTCGCCGCTCTATTAGATGCATGGACGATCCTTCGCAGGAAATCTGCAGATCGTCGACATACAATGATCCGTGAACAGATGGCTGAAGTTTTAAAAGAATTGGTGACAGGTGACAGATGAAAAGAGTCGGACTTAAAATACTTCCCTGAGGAACTCCTTCAAATTGAATAAAAGAAGATGATAAAACATTACCCACACGAACTTTAAAAGATCTAAAGGATAAAAACATTTGTATAAAAAGAGGCAAATTGCCTCTCATACCATAACCGTGTAATGTGCGCAGTATCCCATAGCGCCACGTACGGTCATATGCCTTTTCGATATCAAAGAAAATAGAAACCAAATGATTCCTCCGTACGAAAGCAGAACGAATCTGACTTTCGAGTAGAAGGATGTTATCTACTGTGGATCTTCCTTTACGGAAGCCACTCTGAAACGGAGGAATGCATTGATTCTTTTCCAATTGATATACGAGACGGGCATTGACCATACGTTCTAGCGTCTTACAGAGGCAACTCGTCAGAGCGATAGGCCTATAGTGGAGGGGGTTCTTTGGATCCTTACCAGGCTTCAGAATAGGAATAACGATTGCTTCCTGCCACTGGCTAGGAAACACATGCTCCCTCCATATTCGGTTGAATAGGTGCAGGAGACTGACAAGTGAATCCTCGCTCAAGTGGCGGAGCATATCGTATGTTATACCATCAGAGCCTGGACTGGTATTGTTAGATAAAGACAGAGCCTTTCTCAATTCCCACATATCAAAGTCACAGTTGTAAGGGAGTGGTTGCCGACACCTGAAGTTGATAGGTGTCTGCTCAGAACGATTCTTAGTCGCTAAAAATGTAGCGCTGTAAGAATCGGAGCTTGACACACTAGCAAAAGAGCGGCCGATTACATTGGCCACTTCGACAGGTGAAGAATGCACAGCATTTGCAGTTTCCAGTATCGGGATGGAAAATTCCCGATACTGGGAGTTTGCAGCTTTTACCTTTCTCCATATCTGTTGACTTGTGGTAGACGATGTGATGGAAGAGACATACCTGATCCAAGATTCCCTCTGACTATGTCGCCTTACTCTGCGAGCAATGGCCCTTGCCCTTTTAAAGGCTATGAGATTTTCAGTTGTGGGATACCGTCTGAAGATACCCCACAATTTCCTTTGTTCCCGGTAGGAGGATTGACATTCCTTATTCCACCATGGTTTACTCATCTTCCTCTGTGATGTTCCGCTCTTCGGTATCGCTGCATCAGCAGCGTCCACGATAGAGGTAGTGACAATTTGGACAGAGCTATTAATATCCTGATCTTGAACCATTGCACCGGTAATAACCGCTAACCGTGTGAATAAATCCCAATCTGCCCGGTTGAAGCGGTAAGTGGGGGGACGTAAACGCACCTCACTACCATGAACCTGGGAGATCAGGAGAGGGAAATGATCACTATTATAGAGATCATTTAGAACCTCTAAATTCAGCAACGGTAGCAGTGTCGGTGAACAAATGGCTAGATCAAGGGAATGAAATGTCCTAGTGGGAGCATGGAAATACGTCTTCTCGTCGGTGTTCAGCAGACAGAGACTGTGATCAGAGATCAATCGCTCGATCTGCCGACCGCGAGAATTTGTACCATCATACCCCCACTGAGGGCTGTGTCCATTGAAGTCACCTAGCAGAAGGAAGGGAGCTGGTAACTGATCGACTAGTTGGTCTAAATCCATTTGTGACACAACATCGTTAGGTGGCAGATAAATGCAGCAGACTGTGATTAATGTGCGAGTATGAATTCGCACAGCCACAGCCTGCAACGATGTGGTCAGTGTAACGACGTTATGAGGACAGTACTGGGATGCCAGGATGCAAACACCTCCCGAAGAAGATGCTGCCACATCAACATCCCGTCGTACACAATTATATCCACGCACTCGGATTGTCATATCACTCTTCAGAAAGGTTTCCTGAAGAGCAACACAGACAGGTTGGTGCGTAGACATAATGGATTTGATATCCTCTAGTCTGGGTCGTAAACCGCGGCAGTTCCAGGAAACAAAGGCCATTAAATGTTCGCACTTGAAGTAGAGGGTCCGGGTTCCAGGACCCCCACGGTATCATAATCTTCCGGTGATGGGTGGAGATCCACCATATCACCTTCAGTAGAGTCAAAGACTCTACTTTTTTTGCGAGGAACGCTGTTCTTCGCAGAATTTTTTAATTTTAGTCTTTGCAAGGCCTTGGACCTAGCCAAAGGCTTGGTCTGCTGAGCCTTAGCAGATGAAGGGTTCTTTGAAATATTAACTTTTTTCTTTGGAGTTGAAGTCGATGAGGTAGATTGTATGATAGGAACTGGTTCAGGAAATTGAGTAGACTTTGAAACTTTCTTTACCTGCGTGGCAATAGAGAAACTTTTCCCGGGTACCGGAGTACGGGAAGCGACTATACGGCGAGCCTCAGGGTATGAGACATTCTGAAGAGTCTTGATTGTCGTTATTTCTTTCTCCTCTGCCCATTTAGGGCAGGAGCGAGAATATGCAGGGTGGTTGCCCTTACAATTGAGGCACGTCTCCGCAGCGGTACAGGAAGCACTTTCGTGTCCTGCAGCTGAACAGCGAGCGCACGTCAATTGTCCCCTGCATGCATTCTTTGAATGTCCAAATCGCTGACAATTAAAACACCGTAGTGGATTCGGAATGTATGGTCGGACAGGGAGTCTTAGATATGCGGCCTGAATAGTCTGTGGCAGGGTAGGAGTCGAAAAGGTCAAGATGAGGTGCTTAGTATCAAGCACCTTACCATCTCGCCTAATCGTTATCCTCCGAACACCACAAACCAGTTGGTCCTGCAAATTTTCCAAGATCTCCTGTTCCGACACATTAGCCAAATCAGCCGAAGAAATGACGCCACGAGAGAAGTTGAGGTTGTTATGTGGAGAAGTAATAACTGGGTAATGGCCTAAGCTCTTCATAGCCAAAACAAGCTCCGCTTGTTTGGCAGTATTAACTTCAATCAAAAGATCACCAGATCGTAGTTTTTTAATTTCCTTCACCGTTCCTACCATACCTTGAATCCCTTTTTGAATCAAAAAGGGCGATATGGTTGCAAATGTTTCATTATTATCCCTTTTTATGATAAAAAAACGTAAATTACTCGAATTATTAGATTTTTTAGTCAGTACATTTGTTGCTACCTCCATGGAGGTAGAAGTGGTTGATGGATTAAGGCCTCCATCAGGGCACAAAGGAGTTTTTGGATCCATTGGGGTTTTTTTAGGTTCACTCCAGCACGCCTCCACCCACCATAGGAGTCCAACAAGGGGAGGCAGCCCGCCGGTCATCTGGCAATTGCCAGGCACGGCACTTACCCCAGAGGTGGCACTGGAGTATAGTATTACAGCTTCGGGGTGTGGATCCGTCGGTTCACCCGAGGCACCCCTAACTGCAATACTAACCCTAAAGCAACGTCTTTGGGGTTCGCGAAAAACCCCTCAGAAGCGATCACCAGCCGATTGGCAGGAGCGGGCTCACTCCTGCCTCCCGTCTACGGAGAAGCATGGGCCAAAGGGAACGCAACAGGATCCCCAGACTCCACTTTCCCCCGGCACGGGTCGCCGCACACGGCAAACATGCGGGTCAGGTCAAGAAAAGAACTTGATCTGACGTTGATATTAATAAATGAAAAAATTTTTATTTTAAAATCCCCAACAAAATAAATAATTAAAGTAAATACAAAAAGTAAAGAACAAAAAAGAAACGAACACAAAATAACCGCAAAATCAACCCCAAACAGAAATAAAAAGAACTACACTGGAAATCTGCAAATAAATATTAAACCAAACATAGATTTTTTTTGTCTTTCTTTCTTTTCAGTTTTAATTTCCACTAAGGTATCTCGGGAACGTGGCCTCCCGTACTCACCCGAAGGTGAGCCCCTGAGAGGAAGAAAGGAAAAATAGATGCCAATTTGACAAGAAGGAGGGTCGAAAATAAGAGAAGGATCGCTAGGGCATCCCGGGGGCGCGTCACCCGTGTTTACCAAAGACAGTAAACCCCATGGGAAAGGAAAAGTTCACTCAGGTCCCTCGGGTTCGTGAAGCCCGTACTTACCTGAAGTAGGTAAGCCCCTGAGGGCTAACGAAAATCAAACCGAACGACACTTATGATATTCAAAAGTGTTTTTTTTTTTTTTTGAAGAATCAGCGAAACTAGAAATACCTGAAGAACTAATTTAATGACATTTCCCTTTGTGTGTGTGCAACCCCCCCCCCCCCCCCATTTTTTTTTTTGAAGTCAATTTTATTCATTCGTTTTTTTTGCATTATATATACTTGTTTTTTAATTTTTCTTTTCAATTTTTCAGAAGTTGTGAAGTAGCTTAAATTCTGAATTTTCGTAACAGTTGATACTCAACCATTTATTAATCGTCATATAAGGGAGTATGTTTTTACTTATATATTAATTATTATTATTTTGATGCATTTCTTATTGTTTTGATTATACCTTTAATGGCTCACCAGGTATCAGGTGATGTTATCGGATGGTCGATTGTCGGAACTGTCCCGCTGCACTACAGGTGAGTGAGAGTGAAGTTTATTGACAAAAAAATCAGATGTGGCTATGCTGCGCCAAACAAGATGTAACTGTGGTGAAGACGTTTGAAAATTTTTTTTTAAAAAAAAGATGAAAATTTGTTTACAAGATGGAAGGTTTAAAATAGAGAAGGATCTCTAGGGTATCCCGGAGGTCTGCCGCCCGTGTTTACGAAAGACAGTAAACCCTGTAGGAAAGAAAAAGATCACTAGAATGTTTCGGGGTCATGGTGCCCGTACCCATCTAAGAAGGTGGACTCTTGATATAATCCCCAAGGGCAGACTATACTCTGGCATTGGGTATTCATTTTAGTCACCTCTTTCGACATGCATGAGTTACACATGAGGACTGTCATTTCATACCCGGTCACGACATACAACGCAGATTAGGATGTAAGAGCGCGAGGTGTAAGCACGCAGAAATACGTGTCCGTCTTTTTCTTTAATTTATCTCATTATTTAAAAAACTATTTTTCCTCTTAAAATCAGCTTGGTTCTTTGCAACATGCCAACATTCACATTGATAAAAGAAAGATGGTATCGTGTGTGTCCCAACCTCTCTTCAGATACAGGTACGTCGAATCAGAATCCAGACTGAACTTCGACTCATTTGTAAAAAGTCCGGTCCTCCGCTGAAGTCTGGTTTAAGGCGAATATTGGGACCATGCTAAACGTATTCTTTAGTGTGCTGCAATAAGCGAGACAAAAACAACGGGTCTTCTGGGATGCAGGCTCCTCTGAAGGTTGAATGATTGGTTTTGGTTTTATTAACGTTGCACTAGAAGCAACACTATAGCTATTGGCGACGGACCTTGCAATTTTAAACCCCTGTCAAGTGACGAGGACGACACTTGAACTGGCACCCCTCTCCTAATTTACATCCCACGCCTTTGGACCTCGACAGATTTAACGAACATCAGTCCCGGCTACACGACGGGTCTTTAGTGGCGTGAGTGAGTGATAATGAAGTTTATTGGCGCAAGAGCCAGATGTGGACATACTGCTCCAAACAAGGTAAATATATGATCTACACTTTAAAACTATGAAAATAAATTGGTCGACAAGAAATGTCAAGTGAGAAGGTAGTTTATTGGCGCAAGAGCCAGATATGGCTGTGTTGAGCCAAAAAAGATTTAACTGCGGTCTAGAAGTGAAAAAAAAAAAAAAAAAAAATAGAAGAAAAGACTCACATTGGTTGACAAGAAGGAGGGTCGAAAATAGAGAAGGATCTCTAGAGTAACCTGAGGGTGCGTCACCCGTGTTTACCAAAGACAGTAAACCCCATGAGAAAGAAAAAGATCATTCGGGTAACTCGGTGTCATGATGCCCGTACTTACCTGAAGAAGGCAAGCCCCTGAGGTCCCTTGATATAATTCCCAGACGCTGGGTACCGGGTTATACCCCCTAGACGCTGGATACCCATTCTAGTAGCCTCTTACGACATGCATAAGTTACAGTGGGATTACTCTGTCATTCCCGGTCACCACACAGGTCGGGTCTTTAGTGGCACAAGGCTCGAATCCACCGGGTACTTCCATGACCACGGCTAAAGCCTTCGGGCAACTGTTGACCGTAAAACTCAGGTTCCAGTGGCAGCATATAGTTCACGTGAGATCTGTACAGCTGTAGCGATCCTGTGTTGAAGTATTAAAAATTCCTTAAAACGTCGTTGTGGATCATGGTAGACTTCGTCCAGATTTTCTTGATATGGATCCAAGGCATTGCAATTGTTTCAACAAATTGCAGAAGACACTGATTGAGCTATACAGCCATATGCGCTTGTAAATCTAATGACCATTCTCCATCTCATATCGTCACCCATACGTTCGTTGCTATTTAGTTTATGTGATACCTTATAAACTTTACCCAACACTTGCGAGAAACATGCGAATGTCGCGGAGGAGTACGAATACACAAATCTTCCTAGTTAATACAATACTTTTTGTAAAAACAGATATAATTTGAAAATTCCCTTAATTTTGCACATGAGTGTGTGTTTGAAAAAAAAAAAAAAAACACCAGGTGTGGAAAAGCCTTTTAGAAGAAACCAGCTTAAGAGAAAAACTTATTTGCGTTAGAGTATGCAAGTTGAAAAATGGAACGTATTCTTACGAATTTTTTAAAGGAGTGTATTTACGTCTGGTTTGGTTTTATTAACGTCGCACCAGAAGCAACACAGGGCTATTGGCGACGGACCTTGTAATTTTGAAACTAGATCAAGCGACGAGAACGACACCTGAGTTGGCACCTCCTCTCCTAACTTCCACACTACGCCAAAGGGAGCACTTTGGACACTGACAGATTTAACGTGCATCAGCCCTGGCTACACGGCCGGTCTTTAGAGGCATCAAGATTCGACGGAAACCGCCGACCACAAGTTAAATTTGAGATCAAAACAATTAAATCTCAAACGACTTTTCATAATGAACAGTTAAAACGCCTCTTACTGCGATTAGTATTTTGGTTTAAAAGTTAACGAATCGTACCATTTTAGTAGTTTTCGCTCTTTTAAAACCCTGCTTTTTGTAAATAAATCTCTGTGTTAAGAAGACAGCGACTGTTAATATTTACCCTAAATACAACATAATGTACTATTATTTTACATAAATTCATACAGAAATTAACCGATTAGTGTTGCTCTCTGAAAGATACTGAAGTCAGAATCTGAAGCTAACATCGGAACATTCTTGTTATTTGAGCTAATGCTCTGTGTCCTATTCTTTAATATTATTTAACAGCATCCTTGAACTAGAATTCAAGCAACTTTCGCAATTGTAACAGCGGTACATTTTTCTACTAATAAAAGTTTTATTTTGAAATGGTAAGGAACTTCCATACAACAAATTACACTTCACAAGTATTTTTATTCTACATCTACAATAAACATTTTACACACTAATTAAACTACAGGAATCAGGACACCATTTATTCAATGTGTAACAAATACAGATACTAGATTTTAGCTTCATACTAACACAGTTTCTATGGGAAAAACTTGGAATAGCTGAGGATAATGACTGTTGTTTTAAAGTAACACACGGTTTTCCAATGTAATTTTACTGCTTCTAAATTATATTACAATAGAAAATTTTAGAATTGGATCTCTAAATGCAATTACAAATTATAATGAACAAATACCTTTTAATTTTCGGAAAAAAAAAAAAAAAGAAGGTAATTTTGCTTTTTGATAAACTGCTCGGGTTACAATGAATGACAAAGCACTTTTTACAACGAGTTTACCTATTTCATACTATAGGTATTGAATTCAAAAATTGTAATATGAATTACGTATCATATAAAAACATTTTAAAGAAATTTTCTGAAATTAATTGTTTATATATTTATATCTAACCGCTTACTTTTCATATGATACAAAATGATTTAAGATTTTAATTCGTAGTAGTGTTAAATATCACAGGACTGATGTAGAATACTGGCTTTGAATGAAAAATTTAAATCTCAGCATTAGAAGAGAAATTTTTTCATATATTAGAATCTATAATTATAATAGTAAATTCACATGCAAGAAAACTTATGGCAGAGAAACAATTTATTCTATTTTTTCTTTGATTTGATGAGATATTATTCTTAAAATAACATACAATCTGAGAAAACTTGTTATGATAAGATAACATTTCTTTTTGAATTCAGTATCTTCTCGAAAAAACATTACATAAAGTCAAATGTCTTCACAAAATTAAACTGTGTAAGCATGTCTTATTTTCACGTATCTGAAGTATAAAACATAAGTTTCATGAACTAGAACAACTTGTACTGTTTGGTTTAACAGCGGAAAAAAAATGCCTCTAATACTATCTTCTACTACAAATAAATTTATAGAAAAATGATTAATATACATATACACAAAAAATAAATCTGTTGTTTAGGAAATAAAATGCTGATATTTAAATTTTGTCAAAAAATAGATGTAATTTACAACATTTCAAATAAAAAAGAAACACATTTATTTGCATACATTTCAAAATACTATTTTTCTTTATATTGTCCTTTTTATGACAATACATTTTATAATTATTCAATTCCCTTACATATTTAACAAGAAAATAATAATCATAAATTTAGTAAAATACATAAAAAAAAAATGTTTAAATTTTTCATCCTTTATATTTTAAAAAGAAATCTTGGTTAAAATTTTAAAAGAAAATCTTGTATTAATCAAATAAATTTTCCTGATGAAAAAATCCAGAAACTGCAGATCTATTTATAATTTCCAAGCTATCAATTCTATTTTTTACTTATGCTTGTATTTTCAATGTGAAATTTGTTAGTTTTTGATCTATAATATGAATTAACATTTTGTTCTGCACTCTAAATTATGTATCCAAAAGGGAACATAAAAAATTTAAAAAATAAATACCTTCAGGTACATGCTCCTTTAGCTATCATTAATTCTTGAACAATGAAAACACAAAAACAAAGTAATGCAAGTAAATAATGTGAGCAGGTATTCACACACATTCGTCATTGATCCGAATATAAAGGGTAAAAGAAAACCTTCCTCTCCCAAGTACAGAAATTATTTTCCTATACAATTTAACATCACACATAAATAGGGTTACAAATTTAAAAGTTTTAATCGAACATGGTTGGTTAGCATTTCTAGTACCTGACTCAACTGTTGCCTGCACCAGAAGTCGTGATAAATTTGAATTGATAATTGTGTAAGAAAAATTTCAACCCCAAGAAAGGGCGATTGAAGATAGGTTAAAAATTAATCATCATATCGGCAATATTTTACGTAACATTTTAACATACAGAATGCCAATTACAACTAACCATAACGACGTACAGACACGTCAAAGATACATCTTTAGTAACTTTTAACAATTCTCAACGTACCTGGATAAAATGGATACAAACGGTTGAAAGGGAAATCAAATATGAATTCAGTGGGCTAAGAAATTAATGCAGTTCATTAACTCCTAATAAGAATTTTTTTTTTCTTCCATTATGGATGTTTTTTTTTTTGCTACTGATTTTTCATGAGTAAATAAGCCAAAATTTAATAAAACTTTGCTCAAAAATTTGAGTCATGAGGTCAAAAAATGAGTTTCTTCATATTAAATTAATATTTCAGATATTTGAAGTAAAGTGTAGTCGCATTTTATATATTTGCATCAATCGATATATGATTATTTTCAGATTCTTCTTGACGTGTCCGTAGAACAGTTATAGGTTTTAGCTATCAACACGATAATGTCAGCATGCCATTTTTCTAAAAATGAACAAAAAAAGATATTACTAAACTATAGATTATAAAATTTAGTTGCGAAAAAAGTGAATAGTAACATTCAGAAATTTTTAGGTATTTGGAATTCTTGTGTGTCATGAAACCCTTGAAAAAATTCCATATATTTCCTCTCCATTAGTTTAAAAAATATTCGTTAGATTTTCTATACTCCCAATTTTTCAGCATTAAAGGGTTATGTTACATATTTTTATTTATATTTTTTTATTATTATCGGCCTGCTTATTATGTGGTGACCGGAAATGCAAACGTATTTAGAACAATCTGTTTATAAATTAAGCAACATTAATTTAGAATATATATATTTTTAAATAAATAAAAAATAATGAAGGAAGAATAAAAATTAATACAAAAATTCGTTAAAAGATCATAACCGAATAAAATATTTCGTAGACTGTTTATTTAAAATAATCGAGTAAGTGAAAGTGAGGTTTATTGGCGCAAGAGCCAGATGTGGCTACACTGCGCCAAACAAGATGTAACTGTGGTCTAGACATGTGAGAAAAAAATTGGGGGAAAAAAAAAAAAAAAAAAAAGGTTGACAATAAGGACCGAAAATAAAGAAAGATCGCTAGGGTATTCCATAAGTGTGTCATTTAAAATAATCGAACACGCGCTCCCTAGCAGATTTCTCGAATATCTCCGGAGCTTACGATGAGATTTGAATAACATTTGAATATCATGACCTTTCTCTTACTACATTTTCAAAAAAATCCCTTTCCTTAATTAGAAAATGTATTTTCAGAAATTTGCTAAGTAATCAAGTACAGCAACATTATTTAGTTCACTTTGAGCCACAGTGATATCAATTTTACCCAGCTGCGATTTAAATTGCGAAAATTGAGGTAATCCTATTTTTTTTAATTGTTTAACTTTTTTTGAAGTAATGCTTAGATTAAATATCCTACAATGAAACTCTACATTTAAAAACTCATCTAATTTGCATAGATTTTTTGATTATTTATCAACGTCGCACTAGAAGCAACACGTATGCTATTGGCGACGGACTTCGAAATTTTGAGACTCGGTCAAGTGATGCGGGCGGCACCCCCCTCTCCTAACCTCATAATTTTGAATCTGAGTCAAATGACGAAGACGACACATGAGCTGGCTCCTCCTTAACCAAACTTCAACACCCTGCTTCGGGAGAACGTTAAGCCTCGACTGATTTAATGTACACCAACAATGTGACACGACGATTCTTTAGTGGCATCAGGACTCGAATCCACGACCCGAAGGAAACAACGATGACCATCATCCGCGAACATGACCACTTCTCTGTTAACTTTTGACAGAACATTAACATACTTTTCATTCGTAATTTATTCCATCAAAAAGATCCGAAAGTAGGCGGAAGGGAGAAGAGAACTTCAGATTTTTCGCGGGAAAAATTAATTGGAATATTACAACCCACAAAAATTAGAATCCACATAATAGAAGACACGGTCTCAGACAAATCAGGATTTAAAAAAATAAGATCATTAAAAAAATTGGAGAGAAGCACAGAGAGAAAGTATAATGCATTAGCATGTAATTTTTAAGTTTTAATTCAAATGAACAAGAAATTTTTGAAAATATTTTTCATTATAAAAGGGATATTGTCATATCTTTTTGCAATACAAATATGAAAATAAGCATACAGTAACTTTAGAAAGAATTAATTTTTTGATATTTTAAAACCCCGTCGGACATACTTCAGCTAAATATAGGAAGCATCGCTAAACGAGGTGACATTCCGACCAATAATGGAAAGTGTGGAGTTTAATGGCGCAAGAGCCAAAGCAGGCTATGCTGCGCCAAACACTTGTTAAATTCAATCAGAATAAAAAATTTTAAAAATATGAATCAAACACAGAGTGAAAAATAAGAAAAAGTTAAAACATCAAATTTGGAGAAAAAGGCCAATATGTTTTAAAAAAGAAAATAAGTTATGGTGGGGTTTTTCCCCCACCAAGTCAGATAAGTTTAAAACTGAAGACTGAAAAAAAATACGACGATGATGACTGGAAAGTGTGGAATCAAACAGTTTTTTTCCTATTTAAGATAATGCGAGGTATCCTATAACGCTCAAGTCACTTGGAGTTTTATGTAACATTTATTTAAACTGGAGTTGTAATAGTTATTATCATTCACTATTTTTTAGTTTTTTTTCACTTCATATTCTTTTGCAAGGAATTAGGGATTTTTAGTCGCAGAAACGATAGGCGTAGATTCAGCTGAATTACACCAACTTTCGCGGTCGACAGGACTTTACACATACAATTACCGAATCTTTTTGAAAAAACTTAATAGAAGGTATTAATTCTTTTCAAGAAATACATTCTATATTTAAAAAAAAGAAAAGAGAGGAAGCCTTTCGCGCGTATCCACAAATACACTTCTAGAATATATTATAAACGAATTTAAGATATGATATAAATAGTATTCAGAAGAAACATTTTTTTTTTAAGTAATACATATTAAGTTTAAAAATATAAATAATGTAATTAAAAATTAAATTAAAATGATCACAATTTTTGATGTTTTAATATATTTCACATTTATTTCTTAAATATACTGTTTGTAAAAAAAAATTTTAATAGCAATTTTCATAACACATACAAAAATGAAACTGCTTAAGGCTATACATACTACTTTCAAAATTTATGTCTTCACTTTCCGAGTTTGTTCCTGAATCCATTAATACACGATAAAATGAAAATTACTAATTTATGTAAAACAACAACAACAACAACTACACACATTCAGTTGAAAACATTTGTTATACTATATTTTATATTTCAACACAAATTAAAATTATGGAACAAAAGTATTTTGCTAAACAGAAAACTCATTTTGTTACTTTTTTTTTTGAAAATTCCAAATTAAATCGCTTCTTGATTAATGCCTTTCTATTACAGTAAAAACTTTCCTTACGATCATGTTTAATATGCGATCTCCATGATTTTAGGATGTTTTTTTTGTCCCTATTTATATGAACATAATCGAGAATATAGTTAATAATACATTAATATTTCAGATTTAGTGAGGAATTAAAAATCAAAATAATTATTCTCAGAAACTATGAAAAAATAAACCTCCAAAATTTTAAAATCAGAAAAGTTATTTAGTACTTATTCGAAACAATTGATACGGCATCTAACAGTTAATTTTTATTTCGATATTCTTTAAATATAAATGTATAAATACAATAGTTACGATTGTGATTGTTTACTTACGTCGAACCAGAAGCAACACGAGGAGTATTGGCAGACGGACAATGCTAGCAAGCCATTTGTCAGTACATTAAGTTAATTTTTAATATATGTTATTTATGTTTTTAAAATTGGCAACGGATATACTTAAGTCGTATTTTTTTTTTTGTTGATGCTGGCGGCCAAATAAAACTTCGTGCAGTTGAATATTACAAGGATTAGTGAATTGCTTTAAAAACATTTTGCTTTTATTAATAACCCAGGAACTCACCCACATATATGTTATAACAAATAATATCTAGAAAATATAAATGTCAAAATAACATATTCGAATATTTAATAAACCCCCCCCCCCTTTTTTTTTTGTTAAAGCACGAAACACTATATACAAAAATTTAATAGAACAGTTTAATGACATAAATTAAAGCACAATATTACTTTTTTAAGGATTAGAATGAATTGGTTTTTATATTATGTATATCCTTGGATTATATACACATGTATAGTCAGAGTAATTTAAAAGTATGCTATGCACAGTCATTTTTTAATACACTTCTAAACAGTTATTCATACAAAACACAAGTTAGAACAAATCTAACACTCATAATGAAATCTTTTTCCAGCCTAACAGCAAAGAAGTAAACTTTCAAAATTACAATGTAGTCTACTACCTATCAACAAAAGAGAAATAATATTTTTATGCGCAATGCACTTACTCATCATCAGTTTTCTTAATATAATTTTAGAAAATGCTACGAATTGAAGATTCTTAACTAGGTTCTAGTTTGGATAGACTATAAATTATTATTAAACTTATCAAAATTATCAAATATATTCCTAACTGAGTTTCCACAAATGAAAAAAAAAAAAAAAAAAAAATGCCAATTTTTAATTTTTATAATTGCAATAATACTTACTTTTAAGAAGAAAAACTCAAGGGTATTACTACAGGGAAAGATTTAGTGCTTTATGTTTTAAAATAATTAAAACACCAAAAAATAATCTTTAACATTTTAAATCACAAATTTGTTTGGGTTTAAATGATTTGAATTTTTATTAGGGGAAAAATATACAATAAGATGTATCTCAATATTACATTTGTGTATATTCAACCTAGAAAACAATTCATCAAAAATAAAATTAAGACTCACTAATATGACAAAATCAGATTCATTGATTTGAATTAACATCATACAAAATGCTAAACAACGACTATTGGTAAAGCCGTTAGGTTATGACAAGGACAACACATGCGAGTTATATTTTTTAAAGTCTTAACATATTTTACTATTACTTTACAAGTTGTTTGTAGTTGCAATTTACCACATATAGATGTACACTATTTATAGACTATTCTTCCTACAGAACATTGACAGCATTTGCTTTCGAGAATCAAATGAAATGACAACTTATATTTTTGTTGCCATCAATTATTATAGTAGTCAATGGAAACATGTTTAATAAAAATTCTATTCCTAACATATTATGGTAATAATTCATTATATATATATATATATTACTTTTTCAGTAATTTTAATTTCACGTTGGAAATGTATATTCTAATTCAAAAGCAAAAATTGACATTTGAAAAAAAAAAAAAAAAAAACTGAAAATCAAAATTTTGATAAAAGTTAATTATAACGGGAGGCTTCAAAATTATACTTCAAATTCTTTTCAGCTGCTACCCATACTGGTATAATTCCATTAGTATCCTTATATCATACTAAACAATTATCAAACAAATAACCAAGGTAGATTCACAATTTTTTTTTTGTTATCTTACGCTATGAGAAAAATTTAACAGCAATAAAGAGCACAGGAAGAGGAAGTATTCTTTCTTAAATAGGATTAAGAATATTTATTAAAAAAATTATTAATGGAGATCTATATTATTTATTTTAATTCAATTAAAAATATTTCAAATTTAAATCCATAAAAAATAATTTTACATAATTTAACTCAATGTTTTTCAGAAATTGTATGATACAGAAAATAATAATAATGTATACAATTAATAAATATTTATAAAAGCTCTTACCTTTATTTACAAAGTTATTTTGAAGGAACTTTCAAATGAATCCAAAATATTCATAAATGAGTTTCAAGCAAAAACTGAAATTTTAAATTCATATTGTATACAGTTCAGATGTTCTATTGGTGCATGATTCTGGAGTTGTACAACTCACAATTATTTATTAACAATATTTAATGTCGAAACTTTGTAAATTAAATTAGTTAAGTTTACCAACTAATTGTATAAAAAAGTGAGCTTTTATTTCTACCAGTATATAATTTTTCTCATAAAAAGTAGTTAAATAAATTAATAATGATAAAAAAAATTACAAACATTTCCACAAACAGATAGTAATATGCTATGCAACAATTGTTAAGGAAACTGGATTATATGGTATAATAGACAAAGAGAATAATAATAATAATAATTAAAAATAATGATCTTAGTGTTTGAGTATAGAAAATTAAGAAAAAACTTAACAGCAAAAAAAAAAAAAAAAAAAAGATTAAAATTCTACATTTTATATAACAAACAGTTTGTTGACTAAAGGAGGGGAGAGACTTCTAGCAAGTGGATTTCAGTTTACGAATATAAAGCTATTATGAAAATCCTGCTAGCATAGAAAAAGGCCATACCTTTCTAAAAGGAAAAAAAAAAAAAATTCTAAAGAATGTGCTCCACAGGAATTATAAAAATTAAAAAAGATAAGACTTAATATTAAATGAATCCATCTTCTGGTATTATTCATTTCATATTTCTCGTAAAAAAATATGTTTCAAATGTTAACATCAAACCACACACATTATTTCTTGATTTACCTTTGTATATTTGAGCCCTGGTATTTTATGTAAGAAATGATGGATGACACAACACAAAAACTTCTCATCAGATTTAACATAAAGGATATATATATTCTTCTAAAAATATATTTGTAAACTCAAAACAGCAGCAAAAACATTATTTTCTGCAATGTTTAATTATAAAAACACAGGAGTAAAATCCCAACAAAAAAGCATACCATGCATCACATCTATAAAATTATGCAATTGTTAAAAAAGTTCGACTTTTTATAATAATAAATAGTCTCTGAATCTAAATCCCTTTTAGCAACAGTTCTGAACTTTTTGGGGATTAAAAGATTGGTTACATTCAGATAATCACAGAAAAACATGCTTAATTTACAATTCATTTTACTCCTATTATGACACTGTAATATATTATGATATAATTATAATCCTCAATTGTTTAATAGTTCAATAACTATTGTTCAGGGGGTCTCAAACATACAGCAGCTATGAAATAAGCAAAACCTAAAAATTCCAAAATACAGAACATCAAGATAAAACATGAAACACATACTTTGACAAGAAAATATGAACTAGAAAAAAATTATATACATATATAATTCCTTGTCTTATTAAAATCCAAGATGGTCCAATCTAATATTTATTTTTAAGGAATTACACGCTTGATTTCAACAGATATTTTTTTTATTTTTATTCTGTGTCTATAAGACCAAAACAGAACTATATTTTCATACAGTATTAAATAGTTTCTCCAAAGGCTGTATACATATATATATTTCATCATTAGTTTAAAAAAATATTTCTTAGTATTCAGAAAACTTTTCAAAACTTGATCTTAAAATTTCATTAATAACTAATAAAGGAAACTAAAATTAATTACTAAAAACAAGAAGGAATTCTTAATTGTAAAAATTAATTTTTTAAGTAATGTGAAAATAAAAATAAGTCAAATAGTAAAGCATTACTTTAAAATAACTTTTAATATTTAAGAATATTAATGAAAGGTTGAACTTAGATCCTTAAATTTTATCACACAAGCACAAATTTATTTAAAACAAAGAATTTGAGAAATATTGGAAACAAAATATACTTTCAAACATTTTAATTGAATAAATCCTGTTAAATGCCATTTTACCTCAAGTAACAATTCAGATTTACAAGAGTATATAAGAAATAAAAGTTTATTTTATTCCATCAAAAATACACTACTCACATCAACACCAATAGATGTAATTAGTTCCTATATCATTTATTCCATCTGGAATAATTGATACATACACATTTGGTGATCATACAGAATAAATGATACGAGAAAGAATGGTGAGCAGTAATTATTTCTTTAGAACGAAAGTGATGCCAGCCTCTGATATCTATCGTGAAATTGCTGCTGTATATGGTACTGAAGTAAGGAGTAACTAAAGGAGGCTATTTACAGCAAAATATCCGGTTTACTATCCCAGGGAGTTCTGTTATTGCAAGATCACATACAACTCATGAAACTTCTTGGAACAAGGAAATTCTGCCAAATAAGTTGGATTTAACTCCTTTTAACTTCCAAGTTTAAAAAATAAGTCTCAGGACAAAGTTTTCCCTTGATTTTCTGGTAAGACAAATGCCTCAACAAACATGACAATTATGTAGAAAAATTAGGAAAACATGTATCTTAATATATATGTTAATACTTCTTTTACTGTACTTTCAAATTAAAAAAATACAGAGAACCTTACTTTCTGGACCCCTACATAGTTTAACATTAAGAAAATTCTGTTGAGATCTCCAGAGGACTTGCATTAAATTGAAGATGTTAAAAAAATTTCCAAATTATCAAATAATATTTTTAATAATAAATGCAAGTATAGTCATGAAATAAGACTTATTTGTACTTACAATGTAAAATGATCCAAAGTAAATGTCCATAAAAAATTAGTAATGTATGTACATAAGATTTTAAAATGATTCTTTCATAGTGATATAAAAAAAACTTAACACTAATTAGTACAGTCTAATAAATTATACAGACATAATATCTAGAGTTACAGAGTTGCTTATATTAAATGTATATGTCAAAATCTTAAAATATTTCTAGAGAAACTTTTTCCCACAATGGTAGAAAACAAAAGAGTGGCTATAAACACTAATTAAAATGTGTTTAAGGTTTAAAAAATAATCAGCAAAACAAAATATAGATACAAATGTTCTCATAGTTCAAATTAAGATTGTTTAATTTTAAAATTTGTTCATCCATAAGAAAATTTCAATTGTGATATTATGTAGAGGACATATCGAAATTCTTTTGCTTTTTATCTGAAATAATATGTGCAATAAATTATAATAAATACCATACAAAAATTGGGAAACAGCTTTTATTGTAACTATTAATGAAAAATGCCAAAAAAGTTAAGGACCCATAAGTTGTTTAAAGTATTAAAGAACATATCTATTTAAATGTTAAAAAAAAGATTACATTTTCAGTTAAAGTCATAACATACATATTTGGTACAAATTGGCTCATTTAGTTTATTTCTTTTCCAGCTGCTTTTGCTTGATATTAGAAGCATTTTTAATTCAAATCTACAACTGTCTTGACCATAAATAAGTAAGAAAAATTTATTGGTATCACCCTTAAAAAAGTTTAATTACAAAACAAAAATCTATGGGGAAAAAAGTAGTCCTATTTAGTGCGACCATAAAACACAAATATAGAAAGCAATTAATAAACCCAAACAGAGAAAAAGTAATCCAGCAAAACTGAAGATTTAGCATTAAATTAAAAATAGTATTTAGAATAGAGACAATTTCTTCTTTTGAAGTGCATATAATAATTGAATAGTTTAATTAAATAAAACTATATATTGGCGAGCCATGCTTAATTAGTCACTTTACACTATTCTACAAGCACTCCATAGATGGGTACATTGAGATGATAGAAGGAAAAAAAAAAAAAAAAAAAAAAGAATCTTATATAAAACAAGAATATAACCCAAGCTTCAATTTGTTTGCAACTACAATTTTCTTAAAAAGTGTTTGTTTCATAAATTTAACTATAAAAAGCTAATCCCACTATGATTAATGTCTTTCAATATCGATATAAAATACATTATTTTAAAAATTAGATCTAATAAATTTACATATAAGATAAAAAGGGAAAAAACAAAACAAACAGTAATCAAACAAGAACTCAACAAAGAAATTCCTTTAATAATGAAATATATTTACATTAAAATAATTCCACATACACATTATAGAAAAAAATTGATAAGTGACATCTATAATAAAATGTTACGGGGAAACGTAACACTTTTGAAAAACCTTTATTGGATTCAATCTAGAGTAAATCTGCAGGGTGCCCTGCTCCTTTTAAGATCTAGAATGAACCCTTCCCTCACTACCTAAAAAAAGTTAAATTTAATCTCAAAATTTCTCATTTATTTTCCAAAATATAAATTTCATAAATATGTACAAGTTTGTTACATTTCAAAGCTTATTCTAAATCGTTTTTTTAAGATGTTCTCTCATTTTATCCATTAAACATTCATAATCTATCTGAGTTATCTTTTTTTAAACTTGCAATTATAAATGTACTTTGAAGAACATTGGCTATTCTTTTGAATAAAAAGGAAAAACAATATCACTTAATAGTTGGTTTATTTTAACTATAATGTATTTATAAAAATCTAATCATCCAAAATTAAAAAAAAAATATTTCAAAATTAATCTTATTTCAAATTATACATCTCCAAAATTCAAACTTTATTCCACGATATATTTTTATAATATTCACCTTGTTCTTTGCAATAATCAGAATGAGCCTGGATATTTATTACTAATAAAAACAAAAAGAAATAGAAAAACATCATTTTTTTCAATAATATCTAAATTTTGATTACAATGTAATTATTCCTTACCTGTAGTCATTTAAATGGTCTCGGCATATTAAAAAAAACATTTAATGGCTAGAACCAAATAATATACATAAATCCAACTAACCTTGCAAACAATAAATTTCAAGCATCATAAATTTATATACATTTCACAGAATGGCTTACTAGCAGAGATATAGTCCTCACTTCATTAAAATATCATCAGCACAATTTTTTTACATCACTCATGAAAGACCCATAATGTGAAACTTAGAGAAATCTATTATGGGTATAATAATACAAATGGTAATTTATTAATATATATTTTCTGAAGAATCTTTCTCCAGCTTAAAATTATGAAAAATCAATATTCAAAATCAAATTATATTTGGAATAAACAAGACTTCTGACTTTTTAAATTCATATTCACAATTTCTCTTTATGTTATAATATTATTTAGACACGTAAAGAACGATAAAAAATTAAATGAAAATAAAAATCCAAGCATAAAAAGTAAAATCTTGCAAATGTAAAATGAACTAACTTGATTTAAAAATAGAAGTTTAGATTTTTAAGATGACAATTTAAATTATTTTCACAATAAATTTACAATCAGTTAAATAATAAAGTAAATCTTCTGCAACATAATCCAATTGAAATATTCTATACTGATAAATAGTTCCAAATGAAAAGCATACACATTCATTCTTAAAAATCGGAATCAGACAGAGAGATACGTTTACACAAAGTAATAAGCCAAAAATATAATGCACATATAAATTCAGCTTTCAAATTCCCTTAAAAAAAAAAAAAAAAAAAAGTTTAATTAAGATAATAATAAAAGAAACTTTTAAGTAATGTATACAAATAAGAAAAGCTTGTGATTGCATCATAGAAAACAAAATATATTAATAAAATAAATTGAAAGAAGAAATAAAATGATGAAATTTTGCAGCTTTTTTCACTACAAGATAAGAGAAGATTAAACAAAATTGTTAAACATGAATAGGATAAGAAATGAATATTAAAATCTCCATTATTTACAAGAATGAAATACATATTTGCAGAAATTTAAAAAAAAAAAACATTAACCACAATTCTTTAACAGAAGGAATTACGCAGAATTTTCTTTAGTATTCTTTTTTTCTGCATACAATGCAAAAAAATCCCTACGTTTCTTATGTTGCGTATACAAATGGCATACAAGTGATTTTTCGTCTTTCCAAGAACGCATACAACATGAACAGACATATTTTTCAACAGTCTCCCTGTCAAGAGAGGAGACTACAGCCCAAGCATCAACTACCTGTGCATCTTTAGAATCCCAATAACAAGTTAGTTTGTGAGATTCAACAGGAGTTTCTTGGCAAGATTGTTCTTGACTAGAACAAATTTCTTCTGGTAGAGGTTCTGGTGGTGGAACAACATCTAAACCAGATGGTTCACCAAGATAATTTTCAAGTTCAATAGAAGAGTGCGATAGATCCAGGAGTTGTGTTATATCAGGAACCACTGATCCTGAATAACACTCATTAGCATCACTTGAGGAGCAAGGTTCTTCATTCGGAAGAGTTGTATGATTAGGTGATGATATTGCTGATACATCAGGTGTTGTGGGAGGTGTATTTCCATAAACAGATGAAGGAGGAGTCAAGTTATAATGATGCAAAGCATCAAACAACTGCATTGTTAAGTAACGAGATGCCTCAGCATTATCCATTTCTAAATTTTTGTTACTATTTTGATTTGGAATGTTGAATATAAAATTAACTAAATCAAAAGGATTTTCACCTGTAGCTTCTTGGCCAGACAATTCTTGTTTCACTTTGTGTGAATTAAAAGATATACTTTTTAAAAAAGATGTCATAGCAGAGGAGTCAAATTTTTTACTCATACATTTTATACATGGTTTCATCTCTCCTTCGCTATTTGTTTTCCGATTAGGACATTTACAAAGTTGCTGAAGAAACAAATTTAAATTATTCTTTGCAGCAGCTTGTGATGTGGAGCAAGAGGGCTGATTTTTACTAGTTCCAGGAGTAGAAGCAAATGAATGAGTAGATGTTTTTGTAGTACTTTGGCTTATTGATGGTTGATTAGTAGGTAAATTCACGGATAGATGTGGCATTGCAAAGGAATTAGAATTCCGATTCTGAAAATTTGCAGAATTAGTAGCCATGCTATCATTAACAACAGGTGATATACTCTTTTGAGAGCTTGAAGTCTTACTTCTACCACAACTATCATCATCCGAAGGCACTATTTCAGATTTAATAACTGTTGTAATACAATGTTCATCAAGATTTATATACAGGTGCTTACTTTTTTCATTACTATAATGTTCTTTCATATGTTCATCAAATGAATATTTTATAGTGAATACTTTGCTGCACAATGCACACTCATATAAAATTAAACGGCTATTCATAGTGCCATTAAATGAAGGAAGTTTTTGTAGTTGTACTGAACAAGAATTTATTTTCTCCTCCAGTTTTTCAGCACATTTATGCTTCCGAAGTGAATGTATGCTGAAACATTTAAAATCACAGTTAGGACATGACTCAGTAGCACTATCATAGTCTTTTTTAACAAAAACCCTGCACAATTTCCTATGTGATGCGAGTACCAAATTGTGTTCGAAGTCTGTATGACAGAGAATACATATCCATTTAACCTCATTAACGGGTACTAAAGTTGTTTTGCATTTTGAAGATTTACAAGATGAATAATGAATAGAAGCTTGCTTAACGGTTCGAAATGGTTTTCCACACTTTGCACATCTGAAATTTCCATCAGGATTAAATTGCTTTACAATAAGAATGCCAAAGTCGTCATTTTTGAGAGAATCAATCAAAAGTTCAACATTTACCATATCAGTTTTAGTATTCTCTTTTTTACGAGAACAATCTTCATTCATTTTACCACGATGTCTCTGAACTTCTTGTGTGTCGACCTTTTTAAGACTTTTTTTTGATACAGGAACACATGAATCCTTGGGTTTTGAAATATTTTGTTTTGCAAAATTTTTACATTTTCTAAGATGGGTTTTATAAGTACTATTTAGCACATATTTATTAGAGGTTTTTGAATTAACTTCCCCTTGATTTGAATTTTTATTCTGAGCACTTCTAGTTTCTTTAGTTGAGCTACAGGGAAATTTTTCAAATGTAGTAGTCTTTGAACTAAGGTTATCTGGATTCGAATTCTTCAGAGTACTTCTGGTTTCTTTTTTTGTTGAACTACAAGGTAATTTTTCAAATACATTTTTTGAACCAAAATCATTTGGACTTGTATTTTTCTTCAAAGTATTTCTAGTTTCTTTTTTATTGGTTTCTAGAGTTGAACTTTTCACTGACTTTTTTAACATATTAGATATTTTATCATCAGAAGCATTTGAAACTTCATCGTGATTCTGTTCTTCAGAACTTTTGTGATCTACTTTTAGTCTCTTCTGCATTCTTTTTTTCGTAATTTTATTTACCAGATAAAAATCCTCTGTGTTATGTGTAATTGAATCTTTAAGCCTCAAATTATAATCTTTGCTGTTCTGACTCATAGCAGAACAAGTTTTAGATTTTTTATTTAATGTTTCTAAAGAAATGGACTTAGCAGAAACAATATTATCATGATTTTCCATATTGTGTAGATGTAAATGATGTTCGTAATCAAAGCCTGCTGAGCAAGAATTACATGTAAATCTATAACACAAATGGTTGAAGTAATTTAGAAATTCATATGATTTGCCACAAATTTGGCAAGGTACTAGGTTATCTTGCACGACAGTTTTTGTTTTTTTGTCATAAATGGAGTTTTTACCATTTAATTTCATTGCATATTTCATCAATTTTTTCTTAGCAGTTATTCATATTTCAGTACAGACATAATTCCTAGAACACAAAATACTTAAATTAACACAGTTGAGGAGAAAAATGCATATAAATCACACAAAAAAAAATACTATTACAGTATTGCTAATCATACAGCAGTTTCTTTAGAAACTGAATAAATACTTACATATTTAATTATAAAACATTTAGATGCAATTTTCATAGAGGAACAGTGATTGCATAAAAATAAAAAACAAGTTAAAGATGGATATAACTTACAAATTAAATCGAAATTTTAGGCATAGGTCTGAATTACATAAACTGGTTTTATGTTTTTTATCTTTCCACTATAAGAGATATCTTATGTAAGGAAGCTCAATACTTGGAAAATTTGAAGGTGATACTTGGTGAGAGATTCAGCCAGTTTGCGTGATAGGGAAAAAATGAGACTTTTTGAATTCCGTAACAGCACATTATAGCAAGCACATATCACACACCTACACACAAAGAAGTATTGATTATTGATCAACCAAAATATCAGTTAACTGAAATTTTTCTAGCTGGCAAATTCAAATTTGCATGCTATAGATAAGTTCTCCTAGATGCTGATAGTGTTCCTCCTTCCCTAACTGTGTGACAAATCTTTTGTCCTTGTCACTTCACTGGTGAGTGAACCTTCACTTGTAGCAAATGTGCGTTTGCTTAAATGATTGAGTGTTCATGGCGTAAAAGCCAAATATGGATGATCTTCTCCAAACATTTTTTGATAAGACCACAGTAAAAAAAGGAAGTGGAGGGGGGGGGGACGATAAAAGCTGGGGATCATAGAAAAATATTAAAGAGTTAAAATTTTAAATATGATTTAAAAATACAATTTTGCATTAAAAACAATTTGTAGAGAAAGATTTCTAACACCAAGTCAGACAAGAATTGGGAGAGGGAAAAAAAAAAAAAACCCCCGACAATGATGATGAAACACTGGATACACAATTAAAACTGTGATGAATGGTGTATGGGATAAGGCAAAAAGTACATTCAAGCATACCTTAACCGAACAAAAGGTGCTTATGTGTAAAGCAAGTGTGTCCAATGCGAAGGCGGATCAACTTCAGATTCATATACATACACACTCTTCGCACCAGAACAACAGGTCCCACTCCAATTTAGGCAAGTAAAACTTGCAGATTTGAAGACTCATATGTTTCCTACAGCGTTGTTTTAATGACTCATAAAATGACACTTTTCATGTCATAAAGTATTTCAATGCCCAAAATTCTTACATGTCTAGGTATTCAGCAAAATTTGAAGTTAGAACCTTTGCTGCACAGATGGCTTTTTATGCCTGTTATGTCAGCCACCACAGGGTGACTTTGATGATCCAGATTTTCCAACATTACCAATACGTTCACACAGTCAGTATACATAATGAACGTTCAAGAACCAGAATTTTCGACCAGCTAAGGGTGCAATAAATATCACCAACTATAGCAGTATAAATACTGTGAGGAATGTTGAGCCAATAACTGTCAGTAACATCATTTGAAATTACACCACAGCCAATGCATTTGTTTTTTTTCAAACAGTCCATGTGTATAAGGAATAGAATCCCCAAGCTAACAGCTGTAGAAAATGATTGGAGGTGAAGTGCACATATTGCATGTAGACAAAGGTATGACTGAGCAATTTATTTTACATTACATATCTTATTTTCTATAATATAATTAAATGTATTTCATAGCACATAATTAAAATTATTTTTAGCACAAGCAATCTATAAGACTATTTTTATTTTTCCTGGCATATTTTTTACGTAAAACAAGGTTTTGTGTAAATTCACAATTTGATTTTGATAAATTATAATTTTTTGGGGTTCCTTTTGATTTCTCGAAATAATTCTATTTAATTGCAATACACATGAAATATTGTTCCTTTGATGAAAATTATCCTGTATGGTATTAATAAAAATTAAAAAAAAAAAAACCTATACATAATATTAAAATTATATCAAAATTAAGCTAGCAAAATTTTGCAACTATTGAAATTACTTTGTTCAAATTCACTCAGAAAGCCTTGGAGATGTACCACTTCCTAAGTATATTTTAAAATTTTGTATATGAGTGTCTAGCCTCCCTCCCCCTAGACCTCACTGAATTCCTGTAATTTTTGTTGCTATTTATAAATTTATATCCTTCAAATCTTAATTCCCAACCCCCCCCCCCCCCAGAATTAAAAGTTGGCACAGAATAAATATAAATTAACACAAAATGAATATAAAATTACATTTCCATTTTTTTAATCTAATATCCACTAAATAAACTTTTTTTAGAGTGTTTTTCATACACCAAATTTCAATACTAAAACTGAAGTAAAAAAGTTTATCCCATTGCCACAATTTTCCCCCATCTGAATTTGGATTGATAACTACCTGGCTTCCAGCTTAAAATATTTTAGTACTCCTCAATTACAGCAGCTAAAAATTTCTGAGAGAAATAATGGTGAAAATTAAGAGAAATAATTTAGCAAACTGTAGTTCTATTAACAGTTTGATGTACAATTTCAGCCATTTTGTAATTAGATCGTATTAACAAGATTGTATCAATAATTAACCAACCAAATTTAATTTTATATAATCATAGTCCCAGTAATACAGATATTAAGGTTTTTTTTTTACTATATATGATTTTCGCTTGCAATTTTCATAATTTTTTTTCATTATGAATTATTCATTTTCTTAAGTAGTTTTTATCATTTTCCACATATATTTTGTCTATAAATAAATGTTAACACAAAGAAAAATTTATTTAATGATCCAACGATGGTAATACAAGAGCCTAATTCATACAACTTATATGAACAATAATTATTTCTATCATTCTTTACACATAGATTTAAAAAAAAAAAGTAATATTACCATTATTAACTCATTATTTCAAATATGTAATTGTCTCATTTTGTATATTAAAGCACAACTTCATCATTTTCAGAAACCTGCACAAAAGATCATATTTTCAATGAGAACACATAAAAAGAACAAGCACAGTTAAACATTATGACAAAATCTTTAAAATCAATATTTTTAAGAAAGGAAAAATTAATTAAAAAATAAACATATGAACCATGTTAGTATAGCACATACTGCAGTATATAATATCCTATATTGGTTTTCTTAATTATAAGAGGACTAGATATTTTATTAAAACAAAACATAGGAAACTATCAGTGAAATAAATATAATTTTAACTATTTGAATTTACATGTAATGACAATATCTACAAACACTTTTATCATTTTTTTTTTGATAAAATAAAAATAGTCAAAATTTTTTGAACAATTCACAATTTATTAGCACATTTCAGAATTTCATAATTTTTTTTTGTTAATCTTTGAGTTAATATTTTGAGGCATTTCCCCTATCATAGTGTAACAATCAGCCCTACTGAATGGCATACATACAACAACTAATCACTACTTCGTACAAAGTATCACTATTTTGGTGATCTCTTTTCTAAGTTGACATTTCCCCCTGAAAGTCACCAACAGGCACCCAATCGTTCACTTTAACTGTTTTTTCAAATATTTAGTATTAATACCAATCAATACTCATATGTTATCCTCAAGCTCTTCAAATGAGTTATACTAACTCCCATTCACATACATTTTCCAAAGAAGATAAACCCAGACCTTTTCTACTATGTTTAGGTCTGGATAATTAGCTGACCACACAAAAATATTGAAGTCTCTCTTCAACCCCCTTTTTTACTGCCCTAGAAAAGTCAAATAGCTACATTTTACAATAAATATATATAATTATTATTCCCTAAAAATGAAAAATATGTTTAGTGTTGCACATCTAAAGTTCATACATACTTCTCAGTGTTAATATTAATAGGCAGAAATACTAAATCCATACTGCTGTTAGCTAAGTTGCTCCCCATAGCATAAAATATCCACCTTTAGAACACCTCCTCCATCTGATGACTTTCTCTTTCTTGTGATTGAGCAAATCAATCAAACCACTTTGGGGAGGATGGAGGGGGAGAGAGTGCATCTAAATTAAAACATTTCTGATTGAAAAATACAATATATTTCCCATGTTCATACAGGAACGTCTTTCAGACTTATTAGATCCTTGCCCTTATGAAAAAATAGGCCCCACCTGCAACTCTTTAATCTAATTTGGTGTATATACATGTACAGTTCAATAAAAGTAATCCATAGTAAAATGAGGTTTTGTGTGAATATTCGTTTTCTGCATTTTAAATTCACAAAATCATTAATTAGATCTTCAAATTAAATAGTTATAATATTTCATTTTCAATACTAAGTTTAACTTATTTAAACGTGATTGAGTCATATAATTTCTAAATTCAATTTTGACCAGTCTGAGTTTTGAAAATGAACGCCCACTACTGGCATAAGTAACCATCATTGATAAAAAAATTCTCATTATTATTTCAATATTGGGAAATACAGTAAATAATCTTTTACTATACTGTCTGGTTATAATTAAAGTTATACTATTCAGAGGCCTGTAGAACCTGTTCCGCTTATCAGATTTTGATGAGACTTGGAATATATGCTATATGGACCACGGGGAAAAGATTTCTGCAATAAAAAAAATTTCTACAAATTTTGACCACCAGGTGGTTTTAACGAATATTCCTTATGCAAATCCGTAAAACCTCCATATATATTTGCAGTCATAGCCAGAGAATTATTCAGCGTGCGTTTGTCATCGTTAACCATACCCTTACAAAAAAAAAAGATTGAGCTTTACTGGTAAAACTATTTTATCAGAATGGCAGCAAACACTTAGCTGCTCTGTGTGAATATAGTCAATTAAGAGATCTGCGAAAAGGCCCCACATATCGAGGATTGTTTTGAGGAAGGTGATCATGAAATTTGGAGACTGGAGATTTTGGTGTGCTGCCCGGAAGAGGATGGAAACCGATTGGGACTGAAACTGTCGAAGAAGTCGCTATTGCTGTGGTTGAAAGAGTCTCCGGTTCCATTTATTCTTCCGCAAGTGGTTGATCAGTGTCACGCGAGTTGGAGATCCCATGGTCGACAGTACGAAAAATTCTGCGATCCATTTTCAAATGGTATCCGTATAAGATCCACGCGTTGCAAACGCTGAAACCTCAAGATCACAAAACACACCTTGAATTTGCTTGCCAATTTTCACGAGAATGGAAGTTGATGACACATGGCCTTGGAAGATTTTATGTTCAGATGAGGCACACTTTTATTTAGATGGAGCTGTGAATGGTCAAAATTACCGTTTATGGGGTATTTCACCTCCTAATGTCTTGCATCTAAAACCACTGCATTCTGTTTACGTGACTGCTTGGTGTGGATTTACTGCTGAGTTTATCCTCGGAGCTTTCTTCTTTGAAACTCTCACTCCACAAGGTCCTAAAAGATGCTCTGTCACGAGTGCAAGGTACAGTGAACTCCTTCAAAAGCAGGTCATTCCTGCTTTACAGGAAAGACAATGTTTTCAAACCACTATCTTTATGCAAGGAAAAGCAACTCCTCACATTGGGCACCAAGTCAAAGCACTGCCTAGTGCTAACTTTGGAGATAATCGTGTAATATCCAGACATTTTCCGGATGCACGGCCTTCTCGTTCATCCGACTTAAATGCCTGTGATTTCTGGTTGTGAGAATTTCAAAAAGAATGTTTTTATACAGTAGGAATAAGGACTTTACCTGATTTGAAAGCTAGCATTATAAGCCATGTGGCTGAAATGCATTGTGAGTTGCTTCGCACTACCATTGAAAACGCTACAATGTGCTTTCAACACGTTATTGATGTCAATGGAGCAGATATTGAGCATATTCTGTAACTGAATAAATTTTAACGATTCTAACATATTTTTTGTTCTTCTTTGGGCACCACATTTCCTCCTAGTGATAAAAAACTTGAACTATTATTTTATAGCAAAACCCTTTTCTCCATATTCCAAATAGCATATATTCCAAGTTTCATAAAAATCCGATAAGCAGAAAGGGTTCTACAGGAGTCCGAACAGTGCAACTTTAATTATAACTACCCAGTACATGTATGTATAGAATGTGTTGCTCCCATTTCCAGTCCCTTCATCCAACAACTGTTCTTTGTCTTCATCTGCATTTTAGAATTGTATTTTTTCTTAATCTTATTTTTTCCATATCTTCTCTTTGCTTTTTCTTCAGCTTTTCGCCATCAATGATCATATATGACTTGAAATGTTCAAATTTCAAGTTCTGTTCCTCTCCATTAATGTGTTTATCATTAAATTTTGATATTTTTTCGTATGCTATTTTATTTTCTGTCTCATCTAAATTACAGATATTTTCAAAAAATCTAAACAATTCAAAACGCTCCTCATATTTTTTACTACACGCTTGTATATTGATAATTAGAGAGTCGATTATTGGTAAAAAGATTTCTATTTTAAATTTCTGGCTGTGGCTGTCGTCAAACGTTGTGTTGGTGTCTCCTATTTCCTTCAAGGAAAGTTAGCCTAACATTGTGCTAGCATACATGCTTGTGAACAATTTGCTACTTCTTTAGAAAGGATATTTCTTCTTATGACTGATAATAGTCAAAAGAGTGTCTTTTGGTTTATATATATATATAATATTACACCTTTTTAGACACATATTTTTTAATATGTTACTTTATCTATATGTATCAAAATGTCATTCAAAGAATACTTAAAAAGTAGTTTCTAATTCATTCATCTTAATTTTTTAGCAGAAAGTCGAGTATCTGCTGCCTGTAATTCATCAATAATTAAGCAATCCAGTCTCAAGACAATTTCTAATTTAATATATAATGAGCTGGAGCCTAAAGCTTTAATTGCATTTGTGTGTGCTGACTAACCCCCTTTTTTGACAGGTTTATTAGTACATTTTTATTTCTATCACAGCCAAAATTTAATGTTAGTATATTCCAACGATGGGTTGATGATAAGAAAAAATTATAAAAATTTTGGACAAAATCAAATTAAATTGTTACATTTTAGTTATATTCAACTGCTTGAAACGCCAGCTAAATTCAAAGAATGTCCTGCACGTGGTATGTATATTGCGTATTTATTTTTTTCTTGATGTCAGACTTGTAATCCTGAATATTTCCCAGTCATATTCGAGGCACTGTTGTATGACTGAGCTCTACAATCACAAATGGAAATATTATTTTCCAAAAATGAAACCGCAATATCCATCAGATATTCTGCAATATGTAAGTTAATATTAATAAATTGCAAAAATCTTTCAATGGGTGCACCATTTTGTACATACCGGAAAATAAAAGTTAGTTGGTCAGCATGAGTCCCACCTGGGGTAGAATCAACTGAAATAGAATAATATTTAGATTTCTGTATTTCAGCAACGATAGTTTCCAAGACTTTTGACGCCATGACTTTAACTAATTCTTCACAAATTGTAGCAGACAGATAAGAAGGATTACCTTTTCCAGATTTGCCATACTTTTTAATTCGCGATTTTTTTTAAATAATTTCTTTTAACTCTTTCGTGGATAGAAAGAAGATAGCTTCAATTAAGTTATTACTCCTTATGTACATTTTCCCTATTTTCATATTATGATTATTTCATTATTATTATTAATGTACAAGATATTATAATTCAAATTATCATTAGCAGATATACATATGTAATGTATAATAATATAAATCGATATTAGTTTTATCACATTCAGCGAATTATTAGATTTCCTTAAATATTTTTTTAAAAAAAATTGCGAATGTAAAATCATATCTAAGTAAATATAAAGTAAACTCTTTTAATGGAAATAATATGCAAAGAAAATTTGTAAAATGTTTTTAGGTTTCTATATTGTATTGTCTTACTTTATATTTGGAATCTTTTAAAAATTCTCTGAAAAATATATGTTTGTAACTATACAAAATATATAAATCCTTGCTATTATGCTTATCAAACAAAACAAAGAATTATGAAAAAAGGAAGTCATAGGTTCAAAAATTAAAGAACATTATTGCATAAATTATTAATTAGGAGAATTATAATAATATTTTATACCAATATGTGATAAAGTATTAGTAAGTAATAAAGTATTAATAAGCGATAAAAGTATGAATACATTATAAGTTTTAAAGTATAAGAACTAAAATTAAAATATATACAATAAATATCAATTTTCTGCAGAAAATTTGATTAAACATACACATGCAAACATAAAATTTCTAGTGAGGGGTCTTATACACTGGAAATCTCTTATTTTGTACTGTGTTTGATGATAATTTCTCAATTTTAGACGTTTACTTTTAAAAAGTCAAATTATTGTAAAGGCATTTATTTATCTAATTATCAAATCGTACTCTAGGATTCCCGTTATATGATTGTTTTCCTACATTTATATTACATTACTACAATCTGTAGTAATATAATATATTCATTTAATAAATATTCTTCTTTATTTGGTTTCAATAATAATAAAAAAAAGACAGTCACTTGAATTTTTAAACGAGTAAAATAACGCTTTCCATATTAGAAGCAAATAAAATTTTTTCTCTGAATTACAATACATTGAAAATTCTTTTGGAGCATCATACTACATTCAAAATGAAGGAAGTGTGCACTTATCAATATAAAAATATTCTAAAGAGTTCATTTAAATATTTATATATAATTTTAGAAACAGTTAAGAGATTATTTCATGTTGTTCAGCAGGAGAGAGAAAAAAATGTACAGGGAAAAAAAAAGCAAATACAATCATATTATTTTACATTTTTAATGCAATACAAATATTTGTATATTACCTTTATCTGTTTCAAAGAAATTAAATTGGAATTGACTATTTAGAACTATTGTTCTTAATCGTCAATTCCAATGAAAGAAATGAGTGAGGCCCACGCCTTAAGACATCCCTCTGTCCATATATGTATCTGCAATTTTAGCACAGTTTCCCATCATAGTATTTTGTCTATCAATTAATGTTGGTTTTTTAAACTTCGCTTTGGCTTTTGTAAAATCACAATTATTTATAACACATAATTATTGATATTGAAAATTTTCCTACAATACTGTCGAAAGACATTTTTCACGCAATAGCAAGTCAGATAATGCACTTTAGCTTCTGTTTGATTTAGCCCAATAACTCATCTGTACTGAATCATCAGGTCTATAATTGATCACATTTTGTGCAGCAGTTTCATACTTTTGAATTTCTTTAGTTACATTGTGAATTGACATTCCACTGCCACCTAAAAGCTACACTTTTCGCACTCTAATTCATGTAAATTCTTTTTCTTAATGTATTAAACTAATATCCACTAATGAGAATTTCGGAATTCATATATGAATGAGGTTAGACCAGCAGTTAAAAAAATTTTGCAAACAGAATTGTAATTATTTGCTCATGTTAAATGAAAAAACAAAATCCTGATTGTCCTTTTAATTGTGAACATCCAAAAATGTTCAAGGAAAAAAATCATTTAGTTTTCTTTTTTCACCAATTATTTATTTTTTAAAAAATATACATTACATATGTTTTTCATTTACATTCAAAAGCATTGATTGTCCTCATCAATATAAGAAGAGTGTAATTATAATAGATATTATAATACATGGTATTTTAAATCATGAACCAATGCATTTTGGTAAATGGGTAAAATAATATATTTTTTCATATTTTATAAATTAACTGACTCAAGTGCCTTTTCTTCAAATGGATGAATATAAAAACACAACAATTCACTAAGCAACCATAAAATCTTACCAATCAAAAAACCTCTGAATGAATTTTTTATAAGAGCCCCCGTACAATATGCCCGATAACACATCTGAAAATGTATTAACTTGTGAGAATGCATGTTGTGTTAAACAGGCACGGGCGTGTATATACATTTGATAGCGAAACCTTACCCCTTCAGTGAAAATGGTTGAGTCTTTCAGTAGCTTCTATCAATGTCACCCTCTTCCAATTCCATAGAAGATCAAATTCCTCGAAGCTGTGTTTAGATTAAAAATCGGTTTTTCGGGCCAGTTAAACCCAATGTGCTCTCTCGCATTTAGGTTTTCTATTGAATAATGTTTGTATATTTAAAAATGCACTGATATTTAAGTTATGAAGATGAAATGAAACAGCTGGAAACTTTATTAGTGGATGTATATACTGATGAAGAATCAATAAATGAAGATGATGATGAAGAATATGTCGATGAAGAGCAATTTAGTGCTCATGAAACTTCATCGGAGGAAAAACTCGATTCAGATTATGCAACAGATATATTCAACTATGACGAATATTATACTGGAAAAGATGGCATTTCAAAATGGAATAAAAATAAAACAAGTCAAATCATAAGAGCTTTCTTGCATAATATCGTAACTAAATTGCCTGGAAATGTTGGTAAGTCTAGGTACTTATCATTGCCAATAGATGCTTGACTATTACCATTTGATAATACCATAATGGAGAGCATTGTGGACTGCACAAATATCTATATAGTAAAGATTTAAATAGCTTTAAGAGAGAAAACGATGCTAAAAGAACTAATTTAATTGAAGTAAAAGTTTTCATCAGCCTTTTTTTAACTGTGTGGAGTACATAAATCATCACATGTGAATGTGAGCAATATCTGCGCCACTGATGCCGAGAGACTTGAAATATTTCATCTATGATTTTTAAAAGCATTTTATTCCTGTTACATAGTCAAATATTTGATGATGTTAGAGAACGTTTGAAAAGGAAATAACTAAATAAACTTGCACCTGTTAGATCTGTGTTTGAATTATTTGTACATAATTGTAAGGAGCTATAAATTGGTGAATGCATCACAATTAATGAACAGTTAGAACCTTTTAGAGGTAGATGCCATTTCAGGCAACATATACCTAATAAACTGGCAATATACGGCATTAAAATGTATGTACTTATACATTCAATGACTTCTTATAGGTGGAATTCAGAAATACATGCAGGATTACCTTTTAGAATTATTTAAGCACCTTATTCAACATTATATGTGTTGTGACAACTTAACAAGCATTTCTATATGTAAGAGCATTTTTTTTTTTATAAATATACCATTTCTTTTTTTCATTTTGCCAAAAAAATAGATTAAAGTTTCAATCATAAAATGCTAAATTTTGCATAAAAGTGATTATGGGCCTATTTGACACAATGTGCGCTTACATGTTATTATTAGGGTGCACGTTCTCCATGGTTAAATGTTTCATTACATAATGTAGATAGCTCTAAAACAAAGCCCAAAATATTCCCAAAATAATTGACACAATATATCCACTAACAAAAGAACAGTTTAGATCCACAAATAATAAATAACTGTCATATTAAACAGTTTAAAAATTAATATTAAATGTCTAGCCTTTAAGAGCAAAAATGAATAATTTTTCTGCACTACTGATTGTAATTATAATTCATTTAAGATTTTTTATCTTTCTATTATTTTTCATGAATCCACACGGTTGCTCTTGTAGTAGTTTCATCTGAGCTCTCATTTAACAGAGAATAAACAGCAGCATTTGACAAAAGGGTAAAGAGAATACGTTAACCATATTCCTGAAACTATAATCTACTTTTTGGAAGAATACTGTAAAGTGATGAGACATTGGGAAAATAAATCGTAATTTGTGCTATAAAGAACAAACAGTGAATGTACATATATAGCAATCTACAAAAAACCCAATTAAATATAAAACATTACAAACATTTTTTGTCACATGTCATCCTGTTACCTAATATGCACCAGAATTACATAAAATGGAGAAAATCTATCTTTTAAAAACTTACAATTTTATGAATAAGTTTTGTTTCAATTTTTATAAACATCCAATTCTTGAATATGATACATCTCATTAATTACAGAAAAAACTTAAAAGTTTCAGATATATTCAAGAATCTGCTCAAATAACGTTATATATCCAAAGCAGTTATTTCCAAATGCATTTTTTAGTGTCAATTTGCTCTACAATTTTTAAATTTTGAACCAGACTAGCTAACAAAAAAAAAAGTACTACTTTTTTACTTTTCTGTAATATTTAAATAGATTGTATATAAACAATAAATTTAATTATGAACAAGGTTTGATATGAATTTCAAAATGAAATACTAAATTCATTATCAATAGTCCTAACAATATAGAAGCCAAAAAGTACACAACAACCCCGCACAAATATTTATTTACCATTACTATTCAATCAATGTACAAAGAAGTTGGCAGTATGGCAAAAAAGAGCTTGCTAATCAATAAAGATGAACACACTAAAATGCCAATAAATATACTTATAAAACCCTAATTAAATTTTTTTTTTCAATCAGATGCCTGATTGAAATTGATTTAAGATCAAACCAAATGAAACATTTCATACGAAAAATTACAGTAAATACAGAATTTTGACTGTCATAAGTGTGAATTTTGACATAAAAAAATAAAACCAGTTTAGGAAAAATTGTCACATATTGAACTGAAGACAATGAGAAAAAAATAGCCCAATGCACCAATTCGGAGAAGAAAATATATGTCTGTAATGGAAATACCATTGTTTCTCAGGACAGATCATATTTAGTACGATTTTCCAAAATGAAAATAAAACTTTATAAAAAGAACATCTTTTTTTATAATTACTGAAAACAAAAGCATCCCCTTTAAAAATAAAAATTTTGAGTTGCATAAATCTGATTGCATTTTTTAAAATATGCTTTTATAATATAACTAGACACCACTTAAAAAAATGAGTTTTTCAAATAATGCTGACATAAAGAAATTAGAATTTTTAATTCTTATATGTAGGAAGATATTTCTTCATATTTAGGAAAAAATATCTACAAAGGTTGAGAACTTTACATACAATCTGCCTTGAGATTATTTCTATACAAATATTCTTAAGTTAGTTTCAAAGAAAGAATAAAGGGAAACCTTATGTAACATAGTATTAGACAAAACAAAGGTATTTTATTGGGTTAGTACTTCTCAAAATAATAAATTTTGTGTTTCAGGAAATACTTTGATATCACGAGAGAATATTTATGCTTTGTAGAAGGCAGAGTTTTTAAAATAAAGATCTCACAAAAAGCATTACATTGCTCGACATTTGTTCTTGAGGTATTAATTTTTTTTTGGTACTTATCCATTTCGCAGGTACAAGCAATAAAATCGCCAAAAATGATACAAATGGCACCAAACAGAATATGTATATACTGTGTGATGTCACCAATAAAGTCTGATTGGCGAGATTTGCGCCGGCAAAATGGAAAAGTACCTTTTTCATGTTTTATTAAATAAGAACAAAAGATGGTTACTTTGCATTTCTAATGTCAATAAATCAGAATTTTTTATAGGAAAAACTATTATCACATTTTTGAAAAAAATTTAAAAAAGAATAAAATACGAAGAGATTATAATCATCACCGATTGAAATACACTATGTAAAAATTAACTTTTTGGCTCCCCAATGCTTGGATTGATTTTGCTGGAATATTGCACAATTAGAAGCAAAATTCTTTTGCAAAACATAAATACAGAATAACTTACGTAATTTTACAAAATAAACATTTTAACAGATTTTTGGCTAAATACATAGTATACAGTAGTAAGAGCTATTACAGTATTTGGAGAATATGTAGTAACAGTTACGATCTTTCAAACATCGACTACTATCATTCCAATAATAACAGAATTATTGAACTTGAAATGTTAGTTCGAAAATGTGAATGACGCATGCTAGAAAAATATATAGTAAAATTTCGACTTTCATATAACAATGATTCCGATATTTATGTATATTAGGTGTACATAATGATTCTAAAGGATATATATTTTAAAACATTTACTTACTCTAACGGTTTTTTTTTTAAAATTCATTTGAGACGGTACTACTACTTCTGTTGGAATTGACATCAAAAAATTATATAACAATTTCAACAAAAATACGTGTTTTTTTTTTGGAAACTTACAATAATTTTTTTGTAAACAATCTCAGAACATTCCATAAAAGACACCTGAAAGAAAGTAAAAGCGTTCATTTTGATCATCACGAATTGCCAGATTTGAAATGAAATTGTGAAAGGTAAGAAATTATTTAGAAAATAAACTTAATCAGTCCAAAAGTAATTATTCTATTAAACACTTTGATAGATCAAAAAGAAATATGATGGAAAAATATATTCTTTTGAAAGAAAAAAAAAAGAATTGGTAGAAACAAATGACATATGTTTCGATCAGTAGTAATACATCTAAACTAAACAGGATTTATTTTAAATGTTTGTCAACAACATAATGTCTGCTTCTGAAATTTTATATTCCTTAAATCAAGATCAATGAAATAAAAATGTCACTAGTTAACGAAGCTTCCTTATTTTTTGAAAATTATATATTAATATAAGTATGATAGCTGGTTAATTTAAATCTTCTTTTTTGGCTCTTTGAATTCTAAATTTGTTACTGAAAATGGAAGTCCCGGTAAGATGATTGTTACTCTACAATTTTAATTAAATCGTATATGTATTTAAAGTTAGTTGTTTCATAGTGGTGAAAAATTGATAACGTATGTCAATTTTTTTATAGTATAGCTATTTTTAAATTTTTTTTTATAAATATTCACTTTATTTCGATTTTTTAAAAAAGAAAATTTATTATTGTATTAATTTTTCCTAAACCTTCCAGTTAAAAAGTTAAATTTTCATTTTAATTAAAGTATTAAAAAGGAAGAAATTTATTAATAAAAGAATCATTAAATTTTTTTTTAATCCTGTTCATAGGTTTTTTTTTTTTAAATTATATTTGTGTGATATAGCTCATAATCAGAAATCAAATGTCACTTCAAAATTGATATGTTTTCCCATTTTCTCTCCTCTTTTTCTTTAGAATTCATGTTAATTCGAAGTTTATTTTGTATTTTCTTTTTGACTGAATTATTTATACAATTTTTCGGAAAAACTTGCTTTGGCTCTCCGCCTATGGTATTTGCTGGAATTTATTTAGATCATTGTTTTTTTTAAATTTATGCATAATCTTTTGCTTCCTGTCAAATTTTATTTGGATTGTTAAAATTCTCGCAGTTATATTGATTTATTTGTGAGTTTTCAAATACATTTGGATGTTAAGTTGTAATATTGTTTTTGAAATGAAATTTAAAATGTTTCTTAATTAAATCTCTGCATTTTATTATGATATGTGTAAGTTAATATATTTACTATTATTTGCCAGAAAGAAATTATGTATAATACCCAGTTTTATGTATAATACCCAGTGAAAATGTCCTGAAATTTCAGTTGTCATCCTGAATCTTATTAAGTTTTTCATTTGTTTTAATTCAATATGATTGATTTTCATATTTTAATCAATTACATTTTAGATATACATATGATTGCTGTTAGAAAAAAAAAGAATATATAATGAAGTAAAACACACATACACACTAAATGATTTAGTTGGAAGAAATGTCACATATTTTTTTTTTTTACAGAAATTGCAGGATAAGAGTCAATAGTTGATTGGCTTGAACTATGTCTTCATTTGAAAAACAAAGAATTATCCTTGTTTTAACAAGGAAAATTCTTTGATAATCTTCTGTTCAAATAAAATTCTTTGTAATTTTTCGTAATAAAATTCTTTGTAATTTTTCGTAATAAAATTCTTTGTAATTCTTTGTTCTTAATAAAGTGAATAAATATATCTTAAAAATCTTTTAAAATATATTTATTCAATTGATTTCTTTTATATTTTTGCCAATCTTAATATTTTCAATTATAAGTTTTCATTTAGTTATGAAAGAAAATTTTTTTAATTTCGATGCTATGATACCAGTAATCATTCAAGGTTTGTCTAAGGGAAGAATACAAAAGTTGAAGAAAAAAACAGCACAGTTTTGTTTAGTACTCAATTAATTTGGTGAAAAAGAAAATTTTTTGAAAATTTATTGAAATCTTTGTAATTTTTCTCTTTCAAAGTAATAATGAGAATCAAAGTGGATCATATAAAAACCTTTCTAAAATAGACATTGTTGCGCAATAGCGTTAATAATATTTAAGCGAAAAACTTATTTACTCAAAAGCATTTTGAATTATTTTAAAGGAAAGCTTATACCTTAGATTTTATAGATAATCTTAATTCATTTTTAAAATTACTAGGTCCAAATAATATGAATTGCATTTATTTTGTTAAATAACCCAATTTTGACCTACAATGTATAAAATTAACAAAAGTTGAGTTTAAGCAATGAATATGAAATAACAATTTTTCATTTAAATAAATAAATAAAACATTTTAAACATTCAGCATTAAATATTAATTTATAAATAAACAGAAAGACACGCAGAATGTCATTAAAGAAGAGAAAAAGTAGGCAGGTTAGAACAACTCACAATTCCCATCGCAAATGCACTCTTGATGTGTTCTAGTTATTTGCACCTCTTCTTCCTATGTTTGGTAGGTTTTTTAAAATTTATTTTCAAGAATGCATTATACAGTTGTTTCTAAATCAAGTATATTCTATACTACCTTATGCTTTAATATGTTTCTATCAAAATGTCTGAAATTTGATTTTCATACATTTTTCATAAAAACTTACCACCCTATCGAGTAATTCCCTGTTGTGTTTGTCATGTAGGAGTTTACCTATTGATGAGTTGATAAAAGTTAAAGTTTAATATCTCCATAAATATAATTTTCCCAATAATAAAGAAGTCTATGTGCAATTATCCTTGAAGAGGCTGCATAGAGTTTATTATTATTTTTTTTTAATGTTTGAGTTCTTAATAAAAATATAATTTATTCTTTTCTATTTAAAACCCTACAACTTGGTATTTTTTTTTTTTTTTTTGTTTTTGCTTGATTTTGTTTTTCCTAGTTGCTAAGCGTTACTAGTTTATTCTCTCTCTCTCTCTTTTTTTTCATGGTCATAGTGTTACCAATGCTTTGTTATCTTGTTGAAACAAAAATATTAAGGCATAATAAAACTGTTGAAATTAGTGTTAACTTTTTCATAAAAAAATTTAATGACATATGTCAAGTTCTTCCCCCACTTTTCCTTTTCTGGAAGATTGTATCATATTAAAAATATTATCTTATTACTGTTCTCAATCATTTTGCAATACTATTGCTGTGATGGTTGAAATGAATTTCACTTTTGGAATTGTAAAATTGTATAATTTTTTAGTTAATCAGATCTTTTTTGTGCTCATGACCACAATAGCCTAGTGATTAGGCATTGGACTCGCGGCTGACGGTTTTCGTCGAGTTGTGAGTTTGAGTCTTGGTGCCACTAAAGACCCGCCGTGTAGCCAGGGCTGATACACGTTAAATCTGTTGGGGCCCAAAGTCCACTCTTTGGTGTGGTGTAGAAGTTAGGAGAGGGGGTGCTAGCTCAGGTGTTGTCCTCATCACTTGACCGAGGTTCAAAAATACGAGGTCCATTGCCAGTAGCTCTCGTGTCGTTTCTAGTGTAATGTTAATAAAACCAAAGCCAAACTTCTCACTGTTCTTTTTTCCACATTTATATTCTTTCACATATGTAGTAGATTTTCTTAGCACTTTTATACTATGTAACTTTGCTATGAATTTTAGTAAAAAATAATTTATGTGAAGAAATTTTCATAAACCTTCCAGCTAGCATACCTTTGTAAGAGATACATTCAAGTTAAGCTTGATTTAATATCTTTATGCCAGAAGGCACTATGAATGCCAGCGCATGGCTATTCTACCAACTCATTCTGACATACTTTCTGTCATCATCTGAATTTTGAAGCATTAATATTGTCCTGCATATCAGCCATTTGCATTTTAATGATATGTGTGACTGTTAATGTAATTTTTTTTTATTTGTAAAACTACTTGTGATGTACAGTAAAAAAAAACTACTTAGGAGGAAATAATTGTGATACCTTACAAATACTTTGTGAAAGACAACATTGATTGAAGATATCCTAATGGCAAAATAGTTAAAAATTAAAGATTTGAAAAGAAAAGCAGAACTAGGCATTGAAGAAATAGTGCCAGTATATAAAAAGGAGGCAATTCCTGTGTAAAGGGCTAGTGCACTAGAATTGGGAAGCATAAAGGGCGAATGCATGAGATTTGCCAGGAATGTGTGTGTTTGGAGCATTCTAAATATTTCTTTAGACTGCAATGCTGGGTGAGTAAAGTTAGGTTTTACCTCAGAAGAGCAAAATATAAGTAAACTGTGCCAAATATTTTTTAAAACTTTTATCTAGATTCAAAATAGGAAGAAAAAAAAGTAAAAATTAGTTGTCAAGGGTGTAGGTAAAAAATAGAAAAGATTTGTAAGGATATCCTGAGAGTGCATCATCTTTGTTTACTGAAGACAGTAAATCTCCTGAGAATATTACCAAAAGGTGGAAAAGATCTCAGGTTACCTCATGGTCATGATTCTCATGTTTACTGAAAGTAGGTAAGCCTCATAAGAAGTACAATATTGGAATTAATAATTACAAATGTGAATTTCTTCCTTTTTATTAAAACATTTTTATGTATTTCACTTGGTGTGTGTCATCAAATTTTTGATCGTTAATTTAACCAACTTCCCATCAAGCTAGAGCTCTGAAACTTTGGGAATCGTTCTTACTCGCCTAACAATGCAGTACTTAGACATTTGCGACAAGTTTTAACTAATATTTTCTGTAATAATGCAGTTTAGCCCAATCACTTGGTGCAATTTGAATAATTGCCAAACTTGGCGAATTTTTTTTTTTTTTGGCTGAATGTTAAGTCCGCTTTGCAGACCAATTTAGCAACATTTGGCAAAATACCTCCAAATAATTCCTGTCTCCTAGAGTGGTTTGACTAAACTGTATTCCAACCATTTAATTTACCGGATTAATTAATTTTAGTTAGTTTTAATGTTTTTATGTATTTCACTTGGTGTGTGTCTGTTTGTGTGTGTATCAGTATGTCATCAATTTTTCTATCATTTATTTAACCAACTTCCCATCAAGCTAGAGCTCTGAAATTTTGAGACCCGTTCTTTCATGTCTAACAATGCAATATTTATATATTTGCGACCAGTTATAACTAATATTTCAATAATTTTCTTTAATAAACTTTGCCACCATATAAAAACGTTGTTTTTTTATCTCAAATTATTTATATATATAAATTAAGTTTTTTTTTTTTTACTTCCACATTGTGTTCATATCTTCATATTGCAAATGTGAAAATACCAATAAAGTTATCTGCTATATTGTTTATTTTAGTTTTGTGTCTTTCTAGCAATTCTTCGTTCATTTTATATTATTTTTTATGATTTCTATTAATATTGTTTGTTTCTTTAAAGGAAGAATCGTATAATTGATTTAAAATTTATTTAATCAGGGCATATTTATTGAGTCTTAACTTATTAGACCATAATTTCTCTATTGAAACTCTTAAAAATTCCATTTCTCTATAGCCTATCTGGGATGTAGGTGTGAACTTTTAAGTCGGTACAAAGGGCATACTGACTGGAAGATTAATAGAATCTTTAAAGCTTGATATAAAACTATAAATCAAATCAAATTTTAAGCAATCAATATATAATTTGAAAAAAAAAAAAAAAAAAAAAGTCTTATGAAATATTTACATAAATATTGTATTAAAAACATTCATATAGTATTAAAAATGGGTTTTCTTTTCATTAATCTGATCTTCAATGAAATTTATATTATTCTGTTTATATTTATGTATAAATTCCAAAATTCTCATAATATGATTAGGTTTTAAATAATTTCATTAAGTATTTTTCTTCCAAAATGAATTTACAGTATGTGTTTCAGGGCTTATGATGTAAAATTAATTACTCGAAAAATGAATTTTCTTTTCTTTATATGATTTTCAATGAAATTTATATTGTTCTTTTTATATTTATGTATAAATTCTAAAATTCTCATAATATCATTAAGTACTATTAGGTATTAAGCAATTTGATTAAGTATTTTATCTTCAAAATTAAATTTTCAGTATGTGTTTCTGGGGTTTATAATGTTAATTTAATTACTGGAAGATGTCGGGCTTTTCTATATGTATGTTGATTTATTATTTAATTGGTATCTCTACCAATTTGAAGTAGATTGAATTTTATAATATTTAATATTGTATGTATAATATTTGTACTTTAAAGTATCAGAAGCACACTTTTTTGTAAACATTTTTTCCCATAAGAAGGTGTTTTTTTTTCCTTTGGAGATCATGTGAGGAAAATTATCAAGTACTTTTACACAATTGTGTTCAAAACATATGTATTGAAAAATGGCAGTACAAATTTAACTTTGCTATTAGTTGCAACTTGAAAATGTAAAAGGTGTTTGAATTATTGAAACAATAATTAATGTGAAGAAATTTATTGCAATAATAATGAATGTTTGCCAGATATTATTACAGCATTATTACTCTGATCAGAAAATTTTATTTAATAAAAATGGCAGTGGAAATTTAAGGGCATTTCTAAATAAATTTCCCGATATTCAAGTTTCCAAATACATGATATTTCTTCACATTAATAACTATCTCTTCTATATATTTGTTTAAAAATCATTTTCAAAAGATTGTAATTAAAAAAAAAGTATTTTTTTTCTGTAAACTAAGTTTACTAGGAATCAATGAAAATATTAGAATTATTTATATAGCTGGAAGATTATAATTATATGGTATAAATGTCACTGCTGATAGTCATTCCTTAAAATCAATTCCAGCAATATTTTCTCAGTTTGCATGAGTTCATGAGCATTCACGAAATGGAAAATTAGTCGCAACTAAAAACACAATTTCATGTTTTATAATGCATATGAAAGTGAATGAAAAAGAATTTTGATTCGATTTTTCATAAAAAATAAGCTATTTGCTGTTCCTTTTTTTTTTTTAATTGCCCTTTTGCTTTTGTTGTTTTTACACTCTTCTTTTATAATTAAGATGGACTATAAGACTTCCAATGTTTGAATTTACTGTCAGAGATGAAAATTCTTCCTGTGCTTCTTATTCTATATTACTTAAAATATTGTTTTTTTGTCATTAATTTATAAGTTAAGATAGCAATCAAGATAAATCAAAGATCATTAAGTTAATCCATAAAATAATCAGATTAATTTAAATTGAAGTATCCTCTCTATTGTAAAGCTATATTCAAAACACACAACAAAGATAGTGAAAGATTGGTTCTTTTACAAATTATTAGCACAACTCCATAACCCTTTTTAGTCATCAGATTTAAATCTTATTGAACACTTAAAACAGATGAATTTGCGAGAAGAGTTAGAAAATTTTGGGTCATAGATGAAAATCCCTTAAGAAATACGTTATTGCAGGTATAGTCTGATATAAAAACAGATACCCCACAAAATCTTATTGCCTCAGTGCCTGCCAGGTTGCAGGGTATCATTGATTCACAAAACCATGCTACACGTTATTAAATTATTTTGAAATGCATACTGTATGCTAATTTTTAATTTTCCTTGATGTGCTGTACATTTTTATGTTATGCAATTTTCACTAAACAAATAATTTTCGATGACCAGTTTAAAGCGCCAATTTTTACATAAATACAATAGTCGGGGGTTTATTCTAAATATCTACATTCGGTCATCTTGGAAGAAAGTGACCTCACCTTCTTGACTCCAACAAGAAGATGCATCTGTGTCTCAACCTAGAAAATAAAGCTGAAAAGAAAAAATTCAAAAGCAGTAACAAAGCTGAGAAATTAAATACCACTTATCGTCCTTGGAGTATCATTGTCTTGCTTTGTCATCGGCTTCACTTTTCTCTTCTTTTTAAAACGTTTTTCTGAATTTCACTTGGTGTGTGTGTGTGTGTGTCATCAAATTTTCGATCGTTAATTTAATCAACTTCCCATCAAGCTAGAAATCTGAAACCTTGGGAATCGTTCTCACTAGCCTAACAATACGATATTTGGACATTTGCGACAAGTTTTAGCTAGTATTTTCTTCAATAATGCAGTTTATCCCAACCACTTGGCGCGATTTCAAAAATTGGCATCAAACTTGGCGATTTTTTTGTTTGGCTGAACGTTAAGTCCGTAAAACGGACCAGGGTAGCCACATTTGGCAAAATACTGCCAAATAATTCTTGTCGCCAAGAGTGATTGGGTTAAACTGCATTCCAACCATTTAATTTACCGAATTAATTAATTAATTTTAGTTACTTTTAACGTTTTTATGTATTTCACTTGGTTCGTGTTTCTGTGTGTGTGTGTGTGTCATCAAATTTTCTATCGTTAAATTAACCAACTTCCCATCAAGCTAGAGTTCTGAAATTTCGGGAACCGTTCTTACTTGCCTAACAATGCAATATTTAGATATTTGCGACCAGTTTTAACTAATATTTCAATAATCTTTCTTAATAAATTTTGCCACTATATAAAAACGTTGTTTTTAAAAACGTTGGTTTTTATCTCGAATTATTACAACGTTTTTCTGAATTTCACTTGGTGTGTGTGTGTCATCAAATTTTCGATCGTTAATTTAACCAACTTCCCATCAAGCTAGAGCTTTGAAATTTTGGAAATCGTTCGTACTGGCCTAACAATGCAATATTTAGACGTTTGCGACAAGTTTTAACTAATATTTCAATAATTTTAATAAGTCAAAATATTCTTTCCTCTCGGCGCTTTTAGGATTGAGGAAAAAATTTCTTTCCCCCTCTGGGAACACCGGGCCCTCCCCACGCCGCATGAGGTATCGTAAAACTAACAAAGGGGAGATAGTAAGGGTTGCTGACTTTCAGTCAGTAATCATTCGCAAGAAAGAAAGTTTCCAATATTTGGCGCCGTGTCTTATCACAATAATTTTTTCTGAATTCTGGTTCCCATTCTTTTTTTAATAGAATGACTTACAAACTTTCAAATGCATGTTTTGATTTTATGAGTATTATGAATTTTTTTAAACTCTCACAAATGTCTCTTTTTAAGTGAATTTTAAAGTTAAAAATAACTAACAGTTTTAACTAATATTTAAATAATTTTCTCTAATAAACTTTGCCACCATATAAAAACGTTGTTTTTAAAAACGTTGGTTTTTATATCGAATTTTTTAATGTATGTACCTTAATGTATAAATCTCAATAAAAGATCGAATTGACAAAATTCGACGACTATGAAAATATTAAAGAGTTTTTTTTTTTCGCACGAAACACGAAATTGTTTTCACGCAAAAAATATTTCGGGTCTCTCAGTTTTGTGTTAAACGTTTTACACTGTAAGCGCTTTTATTTGCAATTATAACTAGCTGACAATTTAATTACAACTGATGTAAAAAGCATAAATAAAATTGTTTTTAATGAGAAGTATGACGAATAATATAAATCAGTTAGCAATTAAATATGTCTGAAATTAAATAAAATAGCAATTAAATAAATCCGATTAATTAAATATATCTGAAAATGTAACACATCGATCAATAACTCCCAAGACTAACCCAGAGATGGCGCTCGTAGTAAACCAGTAACCAGGTCTTTCTAGAGTACTAACCTTTGCTTGAAACGTGTCAAAATTTTAAGTCGATCGGACCAGGAAAAAGGTTTTTTCCTAGTGGGTGCCGCGATTGCTTTCGATGGAACAAAAACAGCAACGAGTTGATGATCAGTCTATCGCAGTTATCGCTATTTACTCGCAACAAAAAAAGATTTCTTGCGAAAAAAAAAAAAAAAAAAAAAAAAAATTTGGG
>BMAW01076620.1:0-135057 GCA_019974015.1 Nephila pilipes | reverse complement strand
ATTTGGAAAAGCGTTGGAACGATTGTATCACCCTAAAAGGTGATTAACAAAAGGTGTTATGTTGATGAATAAAAAAAAATTTTGCAAAAAAAATGTTGTTTTCAATTTTAGACTCGGGAGTTATTGATCGATGTGTTATGTGTAAGTACTTGTGACAAAGTAACTTGCACACATACGCGCGTTTACAAGATTATTAGGAATTCTGTAAAATCACAAAAACAATTTTCTATCTGCTTCTTGTAAAAATATAAGAATTTTTCTTGTAAAAATATTTAAGACTCCTCATCATTTAATTCATCTCTTTATATATATGTAAAAATTAATTCCGCTATTTAAAGTAGGGTTTATTCGATTTTACTTTTAAATATTTAGTCGGTTTTTGGTGCTTTGTTACTTTTTTGTAAAGAAAGCGGAATCTATTGATAATGAGTTATTTATATATGTTCTACAATTCTTATTTAACTGTTTCTGACTCTTTGCTACAAAGTTATTTAATTACCTAGGTACCACAGAAAGTTTAATTAGAAACTTGTTTTGAAACATTTCCATGTATGAGCGCAAGATTAATTTTTCATAAGAATTTTTTTCATATACTTCGATAATTTTTACAAAACTCAAAAAGTTTCTGGATTTTTTTAAAGTCCATGTTTTCCCGAAATGAGACAAGATTTTATAATAATGTTATCTACAAGAACTCCTTTAGAGCTATGTTTAGGGGGTTATCATATTTTGGGTACAGCAGTCTGATTTTAGCTCATTGTAAAATCAGTATGCATTGCATAATCGAATGTTCATATCATTCATGATTCAAGTGAACATTCGAATTCAGGGGGTTATATAAGTGTTATATGTATATATATATATATATATATATATATATATATATATAGTTGCATTCATGCTATCATTATGCGACTCACCAGGGTCATCAACATTGGCCGTCAACTTCATCGGCTATCGGGTGAATGCAATCGATTGTAATGCTTATTCTACCTTCACGCGTTTTTAATCTAACCTAACGTCAATATTAAAGCCTTACCAGCGTACCCGAATCCCAGTGAGTTAGTTTATGATGGCTAGGTATTAATGCGGTTTCCTTAGTTCTTACTCAATCCGAGAGATCTTGGATCCTTGTTCGATAACAATCTATGTAGGCTCATGTTGTGTATCCATAATATCGTGAGAAATTTCAAGCGATGATGTGTTGACCATAACTGAAGTAACTGATTGTTATTGCATAAAATTGGAAATACTGTTATCACCTCAGATCCGCATATAATTTTCCATATCTTTTGTACGCGTGATTCAAACTGTTTGTTTACATTAAATGATTTTCCCGTTGTACTGATAATTAATTGGTTGCTTAAAGAAGTATCTACGCATAAGTTCACACACGCTAAGCAAGATTAATTAATTACTATCTCCTAACAACTAAATCCCAATTTCTTACTTTTAACGTTCTAACCACTCTTATATTCAATTCCTTACGAATCTTGAATTCAATAATTTGCAAAAAAAAAAAAAAAACGTTTATTTGTCTTTATTTTGCTAATGTCGTCAAAACACACATAAAACAATCATGTTTGGGGGAAAATAGAAATTTTCGGGAAAAAGTCATAATCGGTAAATACACAATCAAATAAATGAAGTAATGGAATATTTTATGTTACACACCATCTTTTTATAAATTTTGCACAAGTTGTTGTATTTTTAGGTTTTTCATGCTCTCCTTATTTTGAGACTTCATGTGTATCATTGCCTCAAATTTTAGTAATTTTGTATGGCCCTAAATATTTCGATTTAAGTTTAAGATGTGGTCCGAATTGAGTACGTTTTATAGTAACTAAGTCATCTAATTTATTGCAATGAGGCGTTCGCCTTCGTAAATGTGGCAGCGGTAGCCTAGTGGTCATCGCGGGTTCGAGCCTTGGCCGCTAAGGTCCCACCGTCTATCCCGGGCTGAAGCACGTTAAATCTGTCGGGGCCCAAAGTCCTCCCATTGGCATGGTGTGGAAGTTAGAGAGAGGGGTGCCAGCTCAGGTGTTTTCCTCAGGTTCGGCGAGGACCGAGGTTCAAAATTACGAGGTCCGTCGCCAATAGTCCTTGTGTTGCTTCTAGTGCGACGCTAATAAAAACTAAACTCGCCTTCAGTAAAACACGTTCCATTTGGTCGGGTTGTTGTAAGGCGGTGAGAGTAAAAGAAATTAATAAAATATTTCAGACTTTTTTTTTAACTGCAAAGCTTTAATTTAAACATTAATGCAGCACGATACACAACATTTACAATAATACTACGCATCTAACTGAATTATCAGAGATTGCTCGTTTCTTTCACCATTGTTCTCATGTTCCTCGCTTTCTCCCTCACTGGACTCGTCTAGCGTTCCGTTCTTTCTGCTCTGCTCGTCAAGTTGAGCTGTTATTTTTCATTAATCTTTACTCCTTCATAATTTATATGTCTTCTTATTTTGCTCTTGAACTTTGAATATTTATTTTTTGTCATCTTTTCGTTTACCGTTACGCTGTTTTTCAATATTAGATTGAAATTCGGCTTGATAATTTCTTTTAATTTATCAGTATGCTTGGTATTCATTTTGGTACCGAATAACAATTCAAAAGAGGTGGTGTCGATGAATCGTTGACAGGTAGTTCATAAATATATTTCTAACAATGCGAAGGATTTTCAAGCTACAATTTTGAAGGAATGGGAATAATAACTTGATTTAGCCGCTCAACATTGACCTGTTGTAATTAGATGATGATTTATATTTTCTTCGTAATAATATTCTTCAAATTCTTTTGACGTAAAGGCAGTGCCACGATCGGAAATTATTCTTATTGGACTTCCAAATGTAGTTTTCTGCTATTCGAGTTTAGAAATAACTTCACCTGATGATGTCGTCTTCTTGGGATATAATCAGATGAATTTTGTAAAGCCTTCAATTATCTCCAGAATATGAATATAATTTTTTTGCAGTACTTTCTAATGGTCCTAGGTGATCTATGTGATGCGCATGTAAAGGTAAATCATCTTTATGAATTAGAGGATGAAATCTTTCCTACTTTCCTTTTTTTCGGTTTATTAGAACACAAGCAAACAATTAGCTATTATTTTTTTCAATCTTTTGTTTCAATTTAGAAATAAAGTAATTATCTAAGTGTTTCTCTGTATACTTAACTCCCATATGTCAGTTTTCATAAGCATTTTTAATTATTTCAGCTTGCATACTTTCGGGTACAACTATTACTTCTTTACCGTCAACAAACTTATAAGAGATTTCCTTTACGTTCAAAACAGTCTTCGTAGTTGGAAATTTATAAAAAGGTCTTTAATTGTTTTTATATAGCTATTCTCGTTCTGAGCTAATTTAAGTTTAGGTAAAACATTTTCGATTGAAATACAAAACGTATTAATAGGAGATCTACTTAGAGCATCAACGTGAGACACTTTTTAACTAGATCGGTGTTCTATTGCATATTTAAGTTCTTCCAGCAATAACACCCATCGAGCTACTCGTGTAGACAAGTCTCATTTGTTCATCGTTTTTTTTTTTTTTTTTTGAAGTGCTTAACAGCCGGTTATAATTTAAAAGGGTATCCCTCGCAAATAAACACGAAATTTTTAATAGCTTCTATAACAGCAAGAATCTCAAATCCGTAACTGGAGTATTTCTTCTCAGCGAGTGTGGTCTTCCTACTCATAAAATATGTTGGATGAAAACTATGTTATTATCATTTGGAGATCTTAGCAACAAAATTGCACCATACCCATCCAGGCTAGCATCCGTATGTAATTGCGTTTCATAATCTGGGTTATATATTCCGAGAACAGGTTTCTGATGTGGCGGTCGCGAAACGGCAGCGTAGATTCGAACCCAGGTCCAAGGGATCCGAAGGCGACGGGCCTACCAATCAAGCCGAAAAGATATCTCCTCGGGCTGGTTGAGTAAGGCCTTTTAATCAGTAGCGCTGATGTAGAAGGAAGTCGCTACACTGAGAGAGCAACATTTTAGGTTTATTAAAATAATTTTTCTCTTGTTGAATCTAAGTTTACAGTCTTTTTTCAAAAGATCACGAAGAGGTTTAGCAATAATAGAATAGTTAGGAATAAATTTTCTAAAATATCCGGTTAAGCCTAAAAATCTTTGGATTTGTTTCAAATTAGTAGGTTCAGAAAAATTTAGAACAGCTTTGGTTTTTAAAGAGGACGGATAAATACAACCATTTTCTATCACATGTCCCAGAAATTCAACCCTTTGCTTCAAAAACTGAGAGCAGTGTTATGTTACGACTCGAAATCAAAACGTCTCTATATTTCTAATCGGGACATAACACTGCTCCTCTGAATAGTTTGTTGACTCATTAACGTTCTAGCTCTACACTGATAATTGTTGTTTTGTCTCTACTAAAGTTTCGCTTTCCGATATAGATCGATTCGATCTTTGATTATATTAATAGAGCGAGTTAACATCATTCAACAAAACTAATATTTTATCTATTATTTCAGTTTTTGTTTCTTGGAAGGCAATATTCAAAATATCACAAATGGTAATCAACTCATGTAATGAAAAAGTATCATTAATAGTTTTTAATTTAGATTTAAAAGTAGAGTCATTTACTGTGAATTCAAAACCAGTCAAGTTTCGGATTCTTTCTGTATTTTTAGCATCGTCATATGTATCAAAAATAAACTTATGTAAAGTTTTAATTTTTTCCCCTTCAGATTCTTCAGTACATTGCTTATCACATGATTTTCGCCTGTCTTCTTCTTTAAATTAGCAATTGAGAATAAATTTGACTCACCTCAAGGTCTTGAATTAAATTCCTGTAGAGCACACATTAATTCAATAATTGATACAATTTTAAAAAATTCTTTCAGATCGCAATTTAATTAGAAATATTTTTTTTCACTGTCACTTTTTATATCATGAATCGTACATCCCGCTTCTGACAAGTGGGTCTGCCTATGTTTCTAATTATTCTAATTAAAAAAAAAATCAGATCTTGAACTTTTAACACATTTAATTAAGACGTTTTACATTAACATTTACACACATTTAACAAGACATTACAGGTTAACATTTAAAAACATTTAAACAAAAATAAATGTCGTCTCTAACATCTGTATCGTCTACAAAATCACAGATCGTGTATGAATTAGTTTTTTCTGTTATTCTGACCCCCTCGTCTGACTTTGGAGAGCGTGTTCCCTTCACTAGCAGAGGAAGCGCCCTCTCGTAGTTGGGGTTTTATTCTAAATATCTACACCCTCACATAATGTTACGAACATGAGTTGATGCCTCCTTGCAATGCTTCTCTTATCAAGGAAAAGGTGGATTTACAGAAATGTCACTAGTTGTCAAGAGAGTTTAAGCAACGACCCTTTCACATTTGCGACGTATTTGGGGGGCTTGGCGAGAAACTTGGCGCTAAATTGAAAGTACTTAAAGGTACTGGAACCTGAGCGAAAAATCGAACGGGAAGAAAGTTATGAAGTTTCGTGAATTTTCAGTATGACGTCACACCTACCCGGAAAAGGTTGAAATTCGCCAAGAGCTACAGTCGATGGATCAGTTTGTCGGAGGAAGCAGTCTGTGGAATCTGCTTTGTAGACCGATCGGAGAATTGTGGCTGAGGGAATCTGCTGGAGATTCGACCTGAATCAAGTGGAACTGAGTGAGTCTGTCTTTGGAGACTGTTGAGAAGATTGATCGGGGGATCAACTGAAGCTGCCGGCACTTGAAATGGAGCGTGCTGGGTGAATTTGCGAAGAAGCAGCGGGAATCTGCCTGAAAGTATCGGATCCTGCCCTGGAATTGCAGAATATTACTGCGGTGGTCCGAAGTGAGGAGAAATAAGCTGATGAGCTCTTGTAATCTTGTGTGTAAATGTTGAAACTGATTTTTTCTTACCATTAATTTTTTTACTGCCAATTTGTTGTACTTTCCCTGTATTATAAAATAAGAGAAAGGTTCTTCTTGCTTTTTTTAAAAATTTAGTGTAAAAAATAAGGCAGCATTCCTTTTTTTAAATTCAGTGAACTTTATTTTTCTTTAATTGTGAAGATAAATTAGCCATAACAACAACAACCGCCGTGGACTGTCGGTAGCATGGCCGAGGGAATTTGCTATGAAAAGGCCTATATCTGCCTGGTACTGTCGGAATCTGCCTTGTAAGTACAGAATATTACTGCGAAGATTTGTCCATTGTGCAAACTCATTAGCTGATGAGCTGAATGTCGGTAAATGTGCTGTTATTACAAGTGTGTCTTTATTCTTGTTGTATTGCTAATTGTTCAAATTTTGCGTTTTCTGTTTGTGCTGTTATTCTGGCTGAGCTTTGATACCTGTGACTCATCCTTTCCTGAATATTTGCCAATAAAGTATCATTTGCAGTTATCCTTCATGTTGGACTGATTTCAATCACATTACACCCTTACTGTTGAATCTTTGTAAATATATTTAAATTTTCATAGAATGTATTTGGTTTTGAAGTGCGCATATAATTAATTTAAATATATGAATATACAATTGCAAAGAAAAATTTGATGCATAAAATCTTTCCTAAAATATATTTGTTCAGTACAAAAATTACCTTAATACTTTGGAGAATATATATTGAATTATAATGCAATTTTTGACTACAGTTTATATTTAATATTGTTGATTATTTCGTTAGTGTTAAAGAGTAGTTATTGCTATAGTTTTTAGCAGCTTCATTAAAAATTTCTTTTAATTCAGTGGACAAATATTTTTATTTAATAGCTCTTTAATTCTTTGTGGAATATCAAAAAAAAAAAAAAAAAAAAAAGCTAAAATGACAACTTTTAAGTAATTAAAAAAAATATCTCTTAGTCATTGAATTGTAAAAAGTATGTAATTGCACATTAACTGCGATTGTTTTTAAAAAAACCTATGTTTTGAATGTATCTTGAAATGAAGGATGCTTTCTTAACTGCTAATTTATCCAATATTGTTTTGTTTTTTCTCAACTTAATGAGACCGTTGTAATGACTCTCAAAATTTCTGTGAGTTCTGAAATTTTATTTAATTAGAAAAAGCTTAAATGTTTAGGTCACTATATCTCTCTTAGCTAAACTTCGAACATTGATCGAGAATTTCAAAATAAAAAAATGGGTGGTGCAACCCTTCAGGTATTCTTCAGATAATTATATTAAAAGTTTCACCCTCAGAACACTATTTAAATGTTTAATTTTTATTCTTCGATGGAATTCCTAGAGCCTATTGGTTAAGATATCATACTTTTAATTGCTTTGTTTCTGATTTTGTCATTACAGTTAATCTTTTCTAAAAATAAAAATATGTAATATTTTGTATATTTAAAATATGAATCCCCCCTTATTAACCAAATATTGTATAATTTGCCATTCATTTTCTGGATGTTCATTTATTAGACTAATTTAAACATTTTGCAATTCACACTTTCATAAATGGGGGGGGGGGCATACCCTATAAATTAAGATACAGTTTTCTTGAGAATGTTCAAATACTTGCAAAATTTTTACGTAGATATTTTATTATACTTATAGTTCTCTATTAAAGTGTCAAAATTTGGAGTTAGAGGGGGAATGAAAAAGAAGAACATAAATGGGGATCTGAACATTTGAGCATCTAAATTGTTATTAAAATTAATTATTAATTGTTATTGTTAGTATATTAATTTTTTTTGAATGTATATAAATATAATTTTTACTCTGAATGCAAATTGAGTATCTTGATATGTAGAAATAATTTCATACTTTTTCTAGTGCATTCTTTCTTAATTTAACTTGAAGAGTTATGTTATATTTGTTGCAGTTTCTGATGATATTCATTATCATTTTAAGTGTTTTTAATGTGAAGTTTTAGAATATATATATATATATACATACATATATTAAAAAAAAAAAATTCAAATAGCTTTCTGATGCCAGATTGTTTCTTATTAAAAATCAATACTTCTTAAGAAATAAATACATGAGTTAGAAGAACAAGTTTTATTGGCTGAAACATTTTAAACATCTATACAAGTAAAGATAATTTGTTAAACTACAAAAATTGCTACAAAATAAAAAAAAAAAACTAATCCACCAAAATCAGTAAGTTCTATGATCGCAACCTTCTTGGTTGTTAAAAAATTTCTGCATATGTCTAACTTGTACACACACACAATATAACTTAAAACTAATAATGTACAAAAGAAGTATATAAGTTATTATGCACTCATGCGTATAGCATATGTATCAAAACACATATATATGTGTATCAATACTATGTTAAAGTATTATCTGAGTACATGTGATTTCTTAATATTATCTTTCAAAATGAGTTACTAGCTTAAGCTTTTAGTTTAATAAAAGATGTTTATACTGAAGAAGTCTTATTTAGAATATTTATTTATAATAATTTTGAGTACTTATAAGATTTTTTTGTGTTAAAAACTAATTCACAGAATTTTTTTTGCAATATTTAAGTGATAATTATTATATTAATAGAATTTCTGAAATATTTTCAAATCTTATTTCAAAACTATGTTACATGCTTTTAAATTAAACTCCATTGAGCATTAATTTGTTAATAACTTGGCAATATCTTGTGTTTCTGAAATATTGTTATCATGTTTGAAGTGAGAAAGTTCTTGTTAGTAACAAAGATATTATTTTGTAAACATCTTAATTTCTGTTTTTTTCCCTCCTTGCCAGAAGCATGTAAAAACAATGCGTTCAGTCAGCTCCCCACCGGGTAAGTTTATTATTCATTTAATTCTCTCAAATTGTTCCTTTGGAAATGTTTATTCTTCTTTTGAAATTGAATTTCATTTGTTTCATTGTAAAAACATGTTTAGAATTATTTTTCAGTTTGCGATATACTTTTTTTTATGAATACGATTTGTATAACTAGAGTTGATTGGAATTAAGTGGTTTTAAAGCTGATAACTGCCTTAACTAAAATTTTAATTGCCTTTTATTACTAAAACTGTTCTGAGCAAATAATATTTTGTTCTCTCTCTCTCTCTCTCCCAGCTTATCTCTTAATGATCTTAACAATTTCATATTCGAAAATGTGCTACAACACACTTATATCAGTCTCTCAATCTTTTAAAATGCTTTTGGAATTCAAATACACAATCCATAACATGTTGCTGTTGATTTGTAAATGTATTATTTTGTTATGATAAAATTATGAATAAAATATAAAAGTAGTAGCAATGTATAAAGTATGAGAAGTTTCAGTGAAATATAAAGAACAGCAGTCCTTGTTATATCTGTACACTCAAAAATGCTTTTTTCTAATCTATACACTCTTTCTTTAAATAGCATTATCACATATCACAATAGTCAAAATTATATAACTATTAACTGCGTGAATTTTTATTGTGATATAATAATCATCTTATTATGTGATCTCTATTGAAGTCTTTTTCTTACAAAATTTAAAGATAAATAAATATTTTTATTATAAATGCTTATTATATAGGATTATTTTTATTAATGTTTAATTATTTTCTTTACTATAATATTTAAAACTCCAGTATGAAATTATATTAAGGATTAATAAATTTAATTGGAAAAATGGCAATATTGGTAAAAAATGTTGATCATTAAGTGTAAAATTTCATGATTATTTAATTAAATTAATAAAAATGTTAAATGTATTTTTTTTTGTAAATTTTTCAAGTTATTATTAATATATTTGTTACTTGTAACATAATAAATATTTTATTTAGGCATGCCTCCTCTGTCAACTTCTACCATTGAACCTACTAAAACTCCTTCCTATACTAAACCTTTACATTCTACTGATTCTAATATCAGACAATCCAAAGGTAGGTTTAATTTGAATATATGGTCACAACTAAAAATGAATGAAGTAGGAAAGAGAAACTGAATGTTTATAAATTTTTTGGATATATTATAAAAATTGATCATTTGTTTACACAAGATTAAATGAAAATTGTTTATACAATTTTATGATCTTCAATATTTTTTTCTGATAAAAAAGTAGTTTTCTTTAAGATTTTCAACTACCAATAATATTTGTATACATTTGCACAGGCGCAGTTGAAATTATTTATCTCTTTGATCCAATAGTATAATATCTACTTATGTGGTTTTGCAAAAAATAAATGAAATTTCAAATTATTTACTTTTGTTCTCCAAGTAAGTAAAATAACGTACTTTTCCAACTAAATGTTTGTCTCTTTTTCAAAAATTGGCAAACATAAATATGAGTATATTGGATATAATACAATATTGACTTCAGAACTTTTATTATGTTTCAAGATTTAGATTCAATATAAATTTCCATTTAAGCAATTCCCTCATTATGATCATATCCCTTATCTATTTTTCTTTATTATTTCCTTTTGAAAATTCTATTGGTCGCAAAGGACACGTTTATCTATTAATTGGTATCTTCTTATAAAGGGTCAACTAAGCGTATGCTTGAGTGTACATATATATATATATACACATGCTATTTTAAAATTAATGTGTTATATTTTTCTTGTAAGATATTTGTTTTAGAATATATCTGAATATTTATGATATTAAAAGGAGAAAATTGTAATGAAAAGTATGATTGAGAATGGCCACTGAGATACTTATCGTGTCTTTTAAAGGTTCCAAATTTGATGAATCTCAGAAATACTTGTAGTAAATTATGTTTAATCTTTTTGTTTAAGTTGAATGGTAGTAAGAGATCATATTAAACAATACACAATTTGTTATTTAATTTTTATGTTTTTAATATGGGCTTATCATAATGATTTCAAATACAAGAGTATATAAATTAGAGGTATGTGAGCTTTTAATTTAAAATCGTAGTAGTTTGTTTTATTAGAATTGATATAAGTTATTTCATTAGAATTGTTAATTATACTTTGGGATCTTTGCAAATTATATAATTATTGTGTTCTAAATAATCACCCTTCAAAATTTAATTTGGCATTTGTATTCAGATAAAAAAAAAAAAACTTATTTTCTGAAAATCTTTTTATAAAGAATTTTCTGTATCATTTTGTTTTTGTTTCTATTAAATTTATAATTGAAAAAATTGCAGTTAATTAAACCAAAATGATATAAAGTTCTTATTTTAGTGAGTTTGCTGGAGATTATTTTACCTAATTTTTGAATTATTTCTTCGAACTGTTACAAACTAAAAGAATGGCAATGTTATAATGATTATGATAAATTGTGTAAGTAATTCACATAATGTTATAATGTATTTAAAATTGTTGTTATTTGTGTAGCTCTAGCTCTAATAATTTTTGAATAAATTTCATTAAGTATTTCCTTTAAATGCTACTTAAAAACTTTAAAATGTGTTGTATAAATACTATATGAATGAAATATTAATTTATCTTAGTCGTAATAATATGCAGCACTGATAATTTGTGCATTTTTAAGTTTAGTTTTACATTTTAAGAAGACATAAATATCACCATTACACTGTTTCCAAATTTCTTGCAGGTTATTTGATATAATAAAAGTGAAATAATTGAATTGTAGGGATTTGTTCATTGATTATTTATTAAAAATGTAGAATTTTGTTAAGTGATAATTTAAGCTTTTGAGCCCTTAATGACATGTATATAGACAGTTTTTATAAACTTTTATTTCTTTTTAATAAAAGGAAAAAAAGTCAATTTTTTGAATGAGTTCAGAATTAGGATAGTTAAGTTTTTCATCATTTTTTAGGAGTAGTTCTTTGAGTCATTATTTTGTAGGACTTCCTTTCATAGTGAGAGAATAAGCCACACTTTCTCTCCCTCTCTCTCTCTATTTATATATACTTTGTTTATATATAGCATATTTTTAACATTTTTTTTTAAGTAATCGAGGTTAATATAGTTCCTTTCTACATTGATAGTTCCCTCAATCTCTTCAAGAGGATAATATTGCTTCCACACATTTTATGTACATTTTTCTGACTAAGTGGGCCCCAACATTTTTATAATGTTTAGGTTTGGAAAATTGACTAATCCCTCAAAGTATTGATGTTTCTTTTTTAAACTCAATTTGTTTATATATTTATTTATTGTTGTTTTAGTACCATTTTGAAAAACCATTTTGAAATCAAGTACCATTTTGTTCAAAAATGAAATTATTAACCCTTAGTGGTGAATAATATGCTAAGAGTTGCACACCGGAGATTAATAGGTACTTCTCAGTGTCCATATTGGTTGACACAACTACCAAATTTATTTTACATTTAACTGAAATTGTTCCCCAGAATACCAAAGACCAACCTGATCTGATGTGTTTTTCTTTGTTGAGTTCATGCCAATTACTTTAAATCAAGATAAAAATTCGGATAGTTATACAATAAGATCAAAATCCGTCAAGGTTTAAAACGTTTCTCTTCGGAAATCATAACATTTTCCTTGTCCACATTGTCTATGATCACTTTAGCTGTTTTCCCGTTGGCCTGGTGTGGAAGTTAGGAGAGGAGGTTCCAGCTCAGGTGTCGTCCTCATCACTCGACCGAGGTTCAAAATTACAAGGTCCGTCACCAATAGCCCTCTTGTTGCTTATAGTGCGCCGTTAATAAAAAAAAATTAAAACCAAAAACTAAACACTTTAGTTGTTTTTCTCCGTACCATTTTGTCTATTGATGAAAATGCTGATTTTTTTTAAATCGTTTTGACATATTTTGTGAAATCACAAGTATGTATAATTATTAAATATGTGTAATTATTTACCATGAGACTTTTCCTTCAACATTATGGCAGTTTTGGCATCAGATATTTTTCATATAGCAGCAGGATGGATAATGTTCCTTCAGTTTTTGAGAGACAATTTTAATTGTTCATCACACTTCTTCTGTATTAAAACACCAATTCCGTGTTTGATCAATTTTCTTCTGCAGTTTTAGATCTTCGAAACTCTGTAGCTACATGACGAATTGACTATCCACTTTCATGTAAAAATTACAATTTTCGCACTTCAATTTCCGTAAATTCTTTTTCTTCGGAGTATTTCAACTAATATCCACTATAGTGAAAATTTTGGAGCTCATATAAGAATCAGGTTAAAACATTTTGCTTATTGATCTCTCAGTTTGCAATTATCGTATAGCTATATTGAATGCATTTTATAACTGCCGGATGCTGGATGAGCGAAAAAACAGAGTTCTTAAAGCAGTGTTAATTTCAGAAGTAAATTTTAAGAAATGCTGTTGATTACTTCATTCTTATATGAAATCAACTCTGAATATATGAACGAATTTAGGCAAGTTTGTTCTTCAGAAAAATACAAGAGATGTGAAAATAAATAAATTATTAATTTTCGTGTGCCTTATATTTTTCTGAAGAACAAATAAACCTAAATATATTCAGAGTTGATTTCATATAAGCATGACGTTATCGTCAGTCAGCTAAGGGTTTTTTGACGTTCTTCGAGATAGAGGCAATAATAGTATTAATTAAACAGTGATGTCAGCTCTGAGGCTGACATGAAAACACCGTACGAATATTAGGAGAGAGAAACAGAAGAGAGCTCTTTTTCGCCGTGTTTTGAGTTTTATAGTATAGATTTTCCAGGGGCATTTTCTCAGTTATGTGATCTCCATGTTCTAGATGTAGGGATTCCTAGGAACTTTAGCAACAGACAAAAAGTCTTGCAGGGATTATTTCTGACAGATTTACGACCATGGTAAAGCGGATTAAACAAATTTTATGTGCCGGGATCTTATTAATAAAAGGATAATTTGAAATTGGATCAGGAAATAGAAATGATCTCTTTTATTTTGTAATAGAGAATGGGAAAAATAAGGAAATTAAATTATTATAAAGAGAAACTATTAAATTAAAGTTAAATCATTACACACACATAAATACACACCACTTTATCCTCCAAATTACACTCAAACAACAGGTGGACAGGAAAGTTCCTGTCTACCAGTCAGATCCTTCCTTCTCGAACTGAGTCGGTTCTGAAAATCCAGAATCACGGTTGCTTTTTCTTGATTAGTCGGGTGACCGCGGGAGCTAGAAATAACTTTCGGTCGCAAATTCGCGACTGCGTTGTTTCCTTCGAATCATGATTTCGAATCCTGATGCCTCTAAAAACTCGCCGTGTGGCGGGGCTGATGCACATTAAATCTGTCGAAGCTCCAAGTCTTCAATTTGGTGTGGTGCGTATATTCGGAAAGAGAAATGGTAGTTCAGTTGTCATCCTGGTCACTTGAACGAGCCCCAAAATTACGAGTTTCATCACCAGTAGCCCTCATGATGTTTCTTAGAATGACGTCTATAAAAAATAAGTATAAATCTGACTTGTAGGCTTAACTTCCCTCATCCGCCTTCTTCATAATTTCTCAGTATTCTATTCTTGAAACAAATAAAAGTTTTTAGGATATTATTAACAAAAGAGCTCAATATTTTTATCATAGTAATTTTTAAATTTTATTTTCATCTGTTTATAAATTAATTTTTCTTGGGCAAATGTACATTGAAATTTCAGTGTTGTAGAGATCATTGCAATCCTGGAGATCAAGGCTATGCAAAGTTATGATCCTCTATAAATAGCTTTACATTCTTTCCTGTTTCAGTTAAAAAAATTTTTTAATCGGATAGTATTTCTCAGACGTTCCATTGACCTTCTTGCAGATATTAAAATGATTTTGAAATATTTTTTCTCACCTTGTGTTTGAAATGTGACTTGTTTTTTTATGAACTCTTACTTTTACTTTTCAAATATAAGCAAATAAAGCACATCAAGGTCATCAGCAGACATAAACGTTAAATAATACTTTTTAAATTTAAAATCACAACAAAATGGATTGAAGCTTTTTTTTCCCCAGTAAATTTTTTTTCTCGTTTTTTTAGAAATGACTAGGTGGGAGAGAAAGGATAGAAATGTCTGAATTATCCAAAGGTAGTGGGATCACATGGGATGAAACCCCATTATGGGTATTTAACGCAGTTGTTTATTTCATCATAAACATAAGTGGCAGTAAAATGAATGTGGCTCTGTTGACCTTCAACTCAAAATAGAACTTCAGTCATGTATATCTCAAGGCTAAAGTGTATCTATTACATAATTTTTATACCTTTACTAAAAAAACCCTTTTTCGCAGCTTTAAAATTTAAATTTAATAGTTATGATGTCACTTAATTTTTTATTACTTACAAATTCTATTGAAGTTTAAATTTTAAAATATGTTCTGTAGTACCTTTCAAAAAGGTGCCTCCCCTGGACCAGATATTTTGTCTCTTAAATAGAAGAAGGGACATACTTAAAAAAATGTAACTTAATTAGAAATTCATGTTGTATCAATCTTTAATTCATCACTTTTCCAAAGGAGTTTTTATAGGAGATAATACTGAGTTTAAATTAATCTGGAAGAATTAAGGGTCCAAGGGGTTCAAGTCGACTCGAATCATGATTTTGCAAAATAAAAAAATAAGGTTATGATTCTTATTGCATAAAACTTTCCGAAAATTCGACTTTTAAAATAATTTTAATAAGAATAGAACTTTTAATATTTAATATTAATACTATTTTTAAGAAACGATAATTTTTTATGGTGATTTTCAATCTCATTGATCCCTTTCTAAATAAGTCATGTGCTGTCTCTGTGTACTATCATAAAATTTGTAGGAAACTCCATTTTAATTTTAAATAATTTTTTAAAGATCTAATTTTTTCAATTTTGCTTAAAATAGCATTTTTTCATACCTATTAATTCTATAAAGGAATGGAAAAATATTATTTTTTGAAAAATCTGTGTTCTGTCAATGTCAAAAAAGAGTAAGTTATTGAGGTAATAAATGTGCAATTAGGGGTGTGCCAAACTGTTACTTTCAAGTAATAGGTTCCAGCATATTAGTTTCAGTTTGTTAATAGGTTACAATATCCTGTCGCATTTGTAACATACTCCACGATCCTACTATATTTGTAACATATTCCAAAATCCTGTTACATATGTAACATATAAGATCTTATTACATTTGTAAAATATTATATATCACTATTACGGTTGCAACGTATTCCATGACTGTGTTATTATAGTAAGAATATTTTTCTGGCAATATTACTTATAGAGAATATTACACAATGATGCGTCCTTTTTTTTTAATGTGCTCAGTTCCCCTACAGATAAAGCAGATTAATTTCACATTATTTTCGAAATTGTTTTCATATTAAGAGGCATTGAAAGCATTATTTGAAATATCTTTATGTTTAACACAAATATTATTTTTAGTGTAACAAGTAAATTTTACTTTCAGTCTTTAATAAAAAAATTCATAAATTATACCACTATTTATAAATTGAATGTTACAAGTTGCGTATTTTTAATGCTTTTCAATTAATTTGCCACTTTAATTTTGAATTGTATAATTGCTATCATTAGAAAATTAAAAATAACTTACTGATTAATAATTATACTTATAGTAGAAGTATTATAATTCATGGATTTAAAAATATTTCTTTAACTCAAATAATGTTATTAAATTCCAAATTTTTACAGGTATTTCAAATACGTACATTTTGATTGTTCACTAGAAAGTTCAATACAGACACTACCTTAATACAAACTTTTATTAATAGTTTGAAAACCCACATTTTTATTTACTTGGAAATTTAAAAAGTAATCACAAAAGATTTTTATCTATTTAGATAACAAATAATATATGATTAAAAAAACAATTTTCTGTTATAAATTTGAATTCATTCTGAATAGATTATTGGAAAACAGAAGCTGTTGTATGCAATTTCATTAGTAAACAGGTTTATGAAAAATCATTTACAAAATTAAAAATTATTTTTTTTAAAAAAATTGCATTTAGGTATTTAAATTATTTTAGCCTGCTGTCAGAATTGTCATTAGTATTATGCAATTACCCTTTCTTAAGTAAATGAACAATTTATAATGTTAGTTCCAATGAAAATTTTATATTAGTGTTCAAGAAAAGAAAGTCTCCCAGCATTCATTAAATTAATTCATGAAAAATATGATTTAATTTGTAAACTTTAATCCCTTGTAATAAGTCTTGAAATAGTTTTCTTCACTAAAGTTGCCAATGACTGGAGCATAAAAAATAAATTTTGATAATAAATCACTAGTATTAAGTTTTACAACATAATTCATTTTTAAATACATGTTTTGAAAGACAAATTTTTTTAAATCAGTTTTTCTTGTATGGATATCTACAAAATCAACATTTTCAATGTAAAATATTTCAAAGATATACATGGTTATGTGCATGTGTTGACTCATTGCCTTAACTTTATAATAAATATTACCATCACTTACTTAAAATAAGATAAAACTAAGCTAGAAAATATTCAGAAACCAAATATTCCATTTGAATTGAAAAAACTAAAACATTTCAACTTTGTTACATTTGCACTAACATTATGCAATTTTTAATAATTGCAAAAATCAAACTAATTTATTATTAAGTGTGGTAAACATTTTTTTAAAAAAAATATGCAAGCAAACTGTTTTAGAAGCAATTCATGTTAAAAATAATTTTTTAAAAAAATGCTTTGAATTTAGAAAAGAACATTTCTCAATATGTTCATTCACAACCAGCCTTTGGAAAAAAAAAAAGTCTTTAAAATGGTATGGATGTCATTAGCATTTTAAAATTTCCTAAGTTTACGTATGTTTGGAAAAAGAATTTTTTCCCACACTACAATATTGGATCTTGATTGTGATGAAGAAAACTTTCTTGTATGGATATCTACAAAATTAAGTTTCTGCAGTTGACAACTTTGTACCTTAAAGCAAAAGAAAAACAAGTGTGCAAATGTAAAAGTTAACATTATTATTTTTATTTTGAAAACAACAAATCATAAAACTTTTTATTTTTTTTAAAAAAAGGTAGAAACGTTTTATGAGTTGTTGGTCTCTGAGATGATACAACTTTATGGAATTCAGTCCATATAGACCAGCTTAGAGAATTAAACATACCATGACTGGTTGTAAACTTTTGACTTCAAAATTCTCATAAAGTGTTATCGCTTTTCCACATTTAACTTCATGATGTTTTCTGTTAAATATACGGAATTAATTTTACATCATTTATTTATATTTTTAGTTGTTAAATCTGAAAAATGTGTAGTCTAGCGTTATTTTCCACAACAGATCATTTGACTGAGAGAAGCATTTACTGCCTTATAAGAGCATTATATTCAAAAATCTAATGCATGTTCACATTGTACTTATATCACATAGTTTATGATACACTTCTACAATGACAGTTGTATAGTTTGCTCAGTCAGAAATAGTTATGAATTGAACTTTTTTATTAAGTGCCTAAAATTTGCAGTTTGCAGGTATAATTTTAGTGGAAGAAAAGTTTGAAAAAAAAAAAAAAAAAACTCTGAATATTGTTTGTAGCTAGTTTTTATTATCCTTTTTAGGTCATTATGCCATTACCATTATATTAGTGTTACTGTTTACCCAAAAAAATGTCAAAACAATCAAAGCAGTCCAAGTATGTAGAAGAAATAAATAACGTATGCGAATTTATTTTTGGAAACTGGTAAAGTTGAACTCTGAAAGTGAGGATATACTATTTGGAAATGACAACAATGATATTTTATAAAATTGTATTAATTGCTTAAATTTGATAATCTGCTCTATTTTAATATCAATGTTAACTTTTCAGATTGTAGACGCAGACATACAAGTGTCCTTGTACCAAGTAGCTCATATATTTCTGAATTATCGTCTTCTCCTATATCTCCTGGTAAGTTGTACATAAATTAGTGGGTTTTTTTTCCATCTGTGTCACCTGTCATTTTTGCTATTTTTTATTTTTTAATAACTTCAGTTTGCTATTATTTTTATTGTATTATTTCTTTACATATTTTCTTTCTTCATTTTTTATGGCTGAGAATGAATTGACAAAAAACACTTATTCTTTACATTATTCAGATTTTTAAAGTCCTTATTTTTGATCATATTTATGTGTGAAAGTATAATTCCAATAAACTTCATTTTTTTTTACATTTTAATATTTGTTACCCATACCTTACCAGATATTTATTAAATTTTAAAAGAGCAAAACTTTTTTTTTTAAAAAAAAATCCTTAATTATTTGCATGCTTAATATATTTTTTTACTATTAATAAAATTTCCTTATTTAATTGATGAAATTAATTGGTGTAATTTTAATGAAAGATAATTTTATTATCTATTAAAAATTTTAGAATTCTGTAAAATTTCAAGAAAATGTTGTTATTTCAAAAATGGAAACATTTTATTTGAGGCATCATTGTTTGAAATATTTTAATCTGAAAGAAAAATATTTAGATTAAACTTAAATTAAAAATATTAAACTTGATTTATTTTATTATTACTTGCTTTTACTACATCTTATTTTTACAATGTGTAACACTTAGAAAACGAATTATTTTGGAAAGATTTTGTTGACTTCTATTAAAAATATATTGCTATGTGGCCGAGCAACTTTTAAATGTAGGAAAAACTCTTGCTATTAAAAAGTAGGTTCTTTCCAAGTAAATCCAAATTTTACTCTGAATCTCTCTAGAAAATACAATATATTGCCTTTTAACAGGCAGTATACACATATTAATACACAATAACATCAATGCAAAATTTACAATAACAGCAGTTCAAAATATGTAATCACAATATCGCATCAGGAATATATACTGACTACTACATACATAGTCATTCTCATGTATAGGCTCTCAAATTTCCTTTAAGTATCTTCTCAACTTGTTTCAGGGCTACTAATTCTGTAGCTAAATTTGCTCCTTTAAATGTATTTATCGCAAGGTCACACATACCTGTTTAGCATTACTGCATAACATATCCATCAACAAAAGTCAACATAGTTTAAATGTTCTGTTACAATGTACTTAAAGCCATTTAATACAGTGGATACATACCACAAATCCAAGCGCTTAATGAAACTTGTTAAACATGAAAAGAATAAGAAAATTTGAAACAGTACATTAAATATAAAAAAATATGTGCAGTTTTTTTTCTGTTGTCTATTTTTTTTCTGTGGTATATTACTTACATCTAGACATTTTTAATTGCATTATCAATAAGTATTCATGAGTCATTCAGGGAAGTAAGATTATATTCTAATAAATAATTTATACTTGCTATGAGTAAGGTACTTTATTCCACTTTTTAAAAAGTCTTTTTAATGAAATAATTTAATATAATTTTACATTCCATCATTCATTCAGCTTGCAATTATTGATAGCAAAATATTGCATACATTGTACTTCATCTTGCTCTGTTTTTTTTTTTTTTTTAATCAAAATTTTTACTTTAAAAAATCAACTTTCCATCATATATGGTCTGATTAAAAACTTAATTTATGAGAAAATTCATTACCAGTTCATTTCCCTCTTAAATTTCTGAAATGCTAAATTTATTCAGTAAATTTCCATAAATTTTTCACGATTATCTTTTCATGAAAAGATTTTTACCTATTTTAACTTCTTATTCTTTTTTAGTATCCTGTGCTTTCATAATTTCCAACGTTTTATTTTTGAGCATAATTTCATTAACATAATAATTGATTAATCTTGCATGCCAGCAAGGATACGTACATGTCAGAATCCATAATTAATGTTTCATCCATATAATGTTTAATAATCCTTTATTGATGTAGAAATCTTAGCCCCTGCTATACATTCTTCTTTAATCTCGTCATACATTTCTTGATTATTTCATTTCAAAATATTTCATGTTGAAATTTGAAAAAATATCTTAGATAGCTTGCTAATTTTTAGTATTAGTGTAAATCATGGAAAGGTTTTAAAACTTTATAGTGGATCAATGAAATGTGTAGTAAATAGCAAGCAGTCAACTTCATTTAGACTGATTGTTGTTAATTGATAAATGAACTAAATGGCTCACAGCTTTATCAAATCTTTTGACTTCAATGTATAACTATAGTATAGTATTTTGCATTTGTATAAATGTTAAACCAATTCTTAAAAATGTTCATAGTAATGATCTAAGATTTTATATTTATTTATTTTTTGATTCCCAGATAAAAGGCAAAATTTTATTTTGAAGTTCTTTTGGAATATTAGGATAATAAAAACCAGTAATTTCAGTTTGAAGTTTTTAATAGCATAACTAACCAGAAAAAAAAAAGTTTCATCTGTTTTTTTCCATATATGTATTAGAAATTTTTATTTTTGATAGATTTCATATAAAAATGTTTTTATACTCAATTACATTTTCTTTTGTTACCATTCTGAAAATTTCTCTTGTAAAATAGCTGAGTAGCATAAGCCTACTAATGTAAATTATCATTGTTTTATGTATTTACAATTCCACAAATTTCTGAAAGTTTTGTGTTGTGCTTCGTGACAGAAATGTTTTAAGTATTTTTTAAAAAAAACTTTATCATCTCAACATTGAATTTTTTGAAATATATCTTAATTGTCCACTGTTAAATATCTGATGATTTGGATATTACAGTAAACGTTATTGTACATTCAACTATTTTTTTTAGCTATATGGAGAAAATTTCCTTTTATTTAAAATGAAACAAATATATTATTATGTTTATTAGATAGATCAAATGCTTGAAATCATAACTTCTCTTTGCAAAAGCTTGAATTATCAACTAGTGAATATAACTTGTTATAAATAATCTGATATAATTTAATTTAGTATTTTATTTTTATTGTGTAACATTTGAGATATCTTTTTAATGTTGTTGATTATAGTATATGTCTTTAGACTTTTATTGGTAATTGAATAGATGTTTACACAAACATGCACACACATATTATTATGCACAATTAAAAATAATACGACAGTAATCTGTTATATTTTACATTTAGTATTTAACTTTAAAAGATGACGAATTAATCGTATATTTTCTTTAGATGTTACTGTAAATACAAATTGTACATCATTGATGTCACAAATAAAGTTGATAACCATTATTGATTTGTATATGTTAGCATAGTTCTGTTAAATAAAATGTATGAAGTGTAAACCATGGAAATGTATATCTATGAGATGTATTCCATATCATATTTTAAATATTCTATTTTTTAATATTTACAATTTTAAATTGTTAAGAGCTCTATAATATGTGCTGAAAATATTTTAAATTATAGACCTTTTTGAAGTAATTTTTAAGAATCATATATTTACTGATTTAGTTATTTCATTGTATTGTAAATACATGTATTTTCTTCTTAAATGATAAAAATAAGAATGTTTAAAAATTAATAAATGTAATATTTAACATATTTATTTTGAAATATAATAAACTTTTATTTTGTGTCTTGCTTTTAGAACTCCTAGATATATTTTACTGTTTTCAGTAAATCTATAGAATTTTCTTTATAATTTATAAAAAGTTACAGCAATTAAGGTATTTGTTCCAGAAACATAATTATGATTATAACTAAACACTTCCTCTATGAATGAATTTCATCTAATTGAAATAACTTCAAAACTAATTAATTAATGCTATTTTTTGATTTATTAAAGGAAAAGACATTCCAGGAGTGATTTAACTTTTCAACACAATTTATGATATTCCTTATATATTTATACTCGTATATAATATTCTTTTTATTCATGTAAGAACATTTTATAATTATTGTTTTCATTAAAATTCATAAGCTATTTATTTTTGGAACTATTCAATAGAAAGCTACCTATGCTCAAAATTCTGTTATCGCCAACAATAATAAATTGTATCAAAATAATCTTTTATTATTTTGATTACATATAGTATAATTGATGAAAATACTTTGTAATTCTTAAATATACATTTAAGCAGAATATGTTATTAATAATAGAAGGGGAAATGTTCATAGCAGTGCATAAATTTGAAACAAATTTTTTTTTGTGGACTTTTTCCATTTCATAAAGATTATTAAAATATAATTTGATAATTGTTTTAAATTGATTTAATTTTATTCAAAAAGCCTTTGAGGTTGCAAACACTGTGTTCAATTAATAATTGAATGTAGAGACATGGTGATACCAGTATTATAATGTAATTTTGATATTTGGAGTATGTTTAATATCTAGTATTTTTCAAGAATTTCTGTGAAAAGCATAGAATATCATGTTGATATTTGGAAGGAGACAGAAAAACACATTTAAGATGCAAAGAAAAAATATAGTTCAAGCTCATGTAAAAATTTTAAAATCTTGTGTTTTTAGTAAATTATGTAACTTTTTAGAATTAACTTTCATAGCTTGTTTTGCATGGTATTGATTATTATATGGAATATAATATTGCTATCTTTTGAAGCTGTAACTCATATATCTTGAAAGTTAAATTACTGCTTCATTGAAGAAGTAAAAAGTTACTCTCCTTTTCCCACAGTAAAGTGTACCATTTTGGTTAAATATAAAAAAATAAATTTTCAAAAATATTGAAGTAGTTGTTTTGAAAAGAAAATATTTATTGAATAGTACTTTTTCGATTTTTCTAAATATGTTAGAGTTAAAAATGTTGTTAATTTTTAAGATAGAATGATTAAAAATGTTATTAATTTTTAAGATAGAATAAGTGAAAGATATATAAGTGCAAACTTCGAAATGTATGTTTTTTCATGTTATACTTTTTTCTCTACTTTTCTATGTTAAGAAATGGAACAAGCTCACCAATTTGCATGGAAAATATTGCCTTATTCACCACTTGCATCCTAATAAGTGTTATTAAGAAAATTTATATTTGCTTGCTGTGTATATTATTTGATTTTGTTAGAAATATCTACAAAATATGGTGAATACATAATTTTTTAAGTTATGCATTCTGCAGTTAAAATTTAATGTAATTGTGGAATCTTATTAATATTTGATTCCAAGCTCAATGATTAGGCAATAAATAATAAAACATTCATTTTTTTTAAAACCTAAAAAAAAAAATTACAAACATTCATGTTAATAATGGAAAAAATCAATATGTACTTCAAAATATAGGTTATATAATATGTTTTTGTTTTGAAATATGTGTTTATATAAGTTTCTTTTTTTTTCTTTCTAAAATGCAATTTTTTTTCATTCGTAGTAAAGCTAATAAACTTTTAAATATATAATTAATGCATAACTTTTAGTTTATGATATTTCCTAGACATTGGTAATATATTTTTGTGGCTCTTATTTCTTAAAGTTACATATTCTGTAATATTCAATTTCATAAAAATTGGAGAGGTATAATATTTTTGGAACGTTTACAAATTTGTATATGTACAATGGAGGATCCAAGTGGTGGGGAAGGGAGCATTGTCCCCCCCCATTTCTGAACAAAAAGTTCCAACCAAATTCAAAAGTATTTATTTTGTTGTTTTGCTTCAAATTTGTGTTCCTCAATTTGAATTCAATTTTTGAATTAATATTTAGTTTTTTTTTTTTTTAGAATAGTGATTAAATAAGCATGAATGATAAATAAAAACAGTGAAGTTTTATGTACTTCTTTTAAAGGGACAATATAAAAAAAATTGTATCCCCTGTTGATTTTATGTCATCACTGACATTTTTGTTTGTTTTTGATCTGCTATGGTATAAGTACAACAATTAATATTATTCATTGTATTTGACTTCCTTTTCAATATTTTTTTGAGGTTATAAGCTTTCATATACCTTTGCCAAAAGAGTCTTTTTTAGCCCATTGTTTCTCTGGACCTCATAGACAGTCAAAAATTGTTTTTCACCCTTAAACAAGCTCTTAGAAGTGAAAAGATGAAGGTGCCAGATTAGGGCTGTTGATAAGAGTTGTTGATGTGGCTCCAATCAAATGAGTTTCAAGAGTTTCTTTGTGGGCTAGGCCGGAGTTATCCTTTGTTATGTACAAAACACTATCTTCATTAATTTTCTCTCTTTTTTAATTCTGAATCAGCCTCCATATTTTTTAAGGGTTTCTCTGTGCCGCTTGATATTTTAAGAGTTTCTCTGTACTGCTTGATGCTTCAAAAAATATTCAAATTCAAAGAGGAAATTCCCTGTACAATCCAAAAGACAAAAGGCCATGATTTTTGGGGCCAAAGCAAAGGTTTCGAATTTTTTCTGCCACTTTAAGCTCTAGACACTACCTGTATCTAAAAGTACAGCTTATGATACCATCCCAGGGAATGGTTTTTATTGTGATGAAAACCTGAAATGTGCATGAACGTGCATTCTATTCCCAATATTTTGACTTTGTAGCCAACTTTTCTGAAAAAAATTCTCTTGAGTATCAAAGGCACAGTACCCTTATTTTCTGAAACTCTCCTGGAAACTTTCTATTGTTCAAAAGTATGTCTAATGCCTGAGAGTCTTACCTAAATTCAAAACTCATTTTCAGGAATAAAATTGTCAATCTAGGCAGAAAAATATCAATCTTTTTATAAAGTTGTGATGAAACATATATTTGTTGCACTATGTCTTAAAATTTTAGAAACATTTTAAAATTACACAGTTTCTTACTTTAACATGAAAAGCTTTACAGTACAGGAAACGAATTATGAAACATATTTTATATCAGGAAAAAAAAATGGATGACTCAGGACATAAATGAGTAGCAGCGTAAAATTTGCTGCTCTCTAAGTGAAATCAGGAAATGATTTTAATTTTGCAGTGTTTTTTTTTTAATCTGAAAAAGGTATTCAGATTTTGCGTTCTATTCTTTAACATACAAAACCAATGTTAAAGAAATATGAAATTTTAATAATAAATAAAAAAAATTAATCGATATCCCAGAAGTGTAATAATAATTTATGAGTGTAATAATAATAAGTGTTAACTAATAATTTATCAAAATGAAACACATAGAAGTGAATAGTAGTTGTACGTATATAACAATATGCACTTTATTGATTGATAAAAATATACACCAGGAAAATTATAATGTTTATATCAAAATTTTGAATATCACTGTTTTGTTATATTTTTTTTTTAATGAAAACTTGCAATTTTTTACTTATTGATAACTTTTCAAGATTTGAATGTAATTGCAGACATGCAACCTTTCTTTACAGTGGAAATAATTTTTTCATTTACTTTTGACCTGTAAGTTATTTTATCGAATTTTATGCATGGAAACAATTGTATGCACAAGTATTTATTTGTAATTTGTTCATCAAACATTTTAATTTTAGAGTATTTGTTCCGTAAATTAAAATATATACTGTTTTATATATTAAATTCTTCCCACTTTCATACCTTTATCCTATATCTTTGAGATATTAAAATGCTCATCTCTTCTATTCCATTTTTGATACTTTACTTGATTTAATTTTCTTCTTTAATTTTTTACTTTTAGTGATAACATTCACTCATTTAACTTTTGTCTTTAAATTTTAGACAAGAACAGATTTGGTTGTATAAAAACAACTTTATTCTTTTGTATCTTTATCGCGTTAGGTTGGTGAGAAGTATATTTTGCATTTAGCTTCTGGATCACTGGGCAATGCATAAACAGTTCTTCTCTCTGGATTAGTTTGTAAATTACTACATATCTCATTAATGCTAAATATCAAGTTGACCTATAACATTACAGAGAGAACATTAATAAATTGCCCATAAAAACTTTACTCAACATACTCTTCTAAGTATTAATTATTGCTTCAATATATCTTCTTATTTATACATTTAAAAAAAACAATTTCATACCCCGTAAGGATATTAGTTTAATAAGCTTAATCTTAATTAATTAATGAAGAATTAATTTAATGAGGAAAGTATTAATTCTCATATAAACTTCAAAATGGATTACACAAAATACAAAAATATCAACATAACACAATAATTAAAAAAATTCTTATTGCAACTTATTTAGCATGTGTAAGAAAAATTCATCATCATATTCTAAAAAATAACTGTGTTTATTATCTTCAGCTACACCAAATATTACTGGTGGTCCTGCAACTTTCCAAGCTCTGAGTCACTTTTCTTGCTCTCCATCAAGCCCTTGAAGGTTGAAGCATGTTCCTTTTGGTTCCTGTATATATGTATGTGGTCATCAAGTATAACTCTTGTTTCCTTTCATCACCTGGGCACCCTGCAACTTGGATATTCGTGGTTTCGCAGTAAAGAGAGTATTGAAGTTAAATGTGTCCATCTCTTTTTTCCAAACTGCTGGTGTCGTAAAATCCTGACACGTGTTTCTTTATTGGAATTTTCCTCCTTATAGTTGATAATAAGGCTGGTTGACTCATAGTCTCAATGGCAACCTGTAATGATGTTGTCTCTGGGGTTGAAAAGAGATTATCTTTTCAGGTACATTTTACTTCGTTTCCTTCCTTGTGCACCAGTCTTGCCCTTCCTTTCTCCTCTTGTATTTTAATCTGCATCTCTTCTTTCCCTTTATTTAATGTCCAAGTTTCATTCCTTAATTTTTCAAATTGATTTAAGAGGTAAGAATTTCATTTTCCTTGAAATTAAGTTGTTTCTTTAACGCTGATAAAGATTCTTCTCCAATAATGACATTATGTTCCTTTATAACTTGAGATAACCTCACCTTGAATTTTAGTGAGTTCTTGTTTTTATTTTTGAATTCAGAATGAAACACTTCCTATTGAGACTGGAATAGTTTTCCCGGACTTATTCGTTCTCTTTAATGACATTTTGTAGCTTCTCATTTTCATCTTTTATCTGGCCACATTCACATTGTAGAGTAATTACTTTCTCACTTCCATCTCCGCTGAGTTTTTGTTTTAAATTTTCCCATATAAAACTTCTATCCATTTTTTTTTTTCGATTCTTGTCGTTACTTTGCCCTTCTGATTCTAGTTGTCATTTTTACAACGTTTTTCTGTATTTCATTTAGTGTTTGTGTGTATCATCAAATTTTCGATCGTTAATTTAACCAACTTCCCGTCAAGCTAGAGCTCTGAAACTTTGGGAATCGTTCTTACTCGCCTAACAATGCAATATTTAGACATTAACTAATATTTCAATAATTTTTTTAATGACATGGCTTGTGTAGTAAAGTGACGCCATCTATGGAAGATATAATGATTTACGTTGAGAGACTGTTCTTAAAAACGAGAGAGAGAGATAAGGTTTTTTTACAAAGTTTTAACTAATATTTCAATAATTTTTTTTAATGAACTTTGCCACCATATAAAAACATTGGTTTTTTTTTATCTCGAATTATTCCTTTTGAAATCTTATCTTCGATTATACTTCCTAGCACGAATCTCACAAATTTTTCTTCATAGTTATTCATTATTAATTGTAAATAGTTCTTACGTTTTCAACTTCAACGTCCAGAGGGACATTTTCGTCTAGATCTTGCACTATTTCTGTGAAATTGGGTTCATAGTATTCATTATTCGCGATTTTCTCTACACTAACCTCGGGGACGTTTTGGTAACTTAATTTGCATTAAATTACAATTTCTTCTCTAACAAAATAAAGCGTGATTAGGTAAATCGAAAGAAGATAAGAAGTTCAGTGAATTGAATTAGAGGTAATTATGTGTAAATGAAAAAGTACACATAATTACCTCTAATTCAATTAAGAGTATAATGAGAAGTTGATAGATGTATAGATAGCAGTGAATCATCGTAATTAATCGTTTGGTTTGAAGTAATACGAGTTGATTCTGTGATAAAACTAGAGGAGGGTGAATCGGAACGAGTGATTTGGTAAGCTATATAAAATCTTATTTTAGAATATAAATTATGACTGAGTTGAGAGGGATTCGAGAGACAGAGAGAATTATCTTGGATATTCTATGTTGAGAGCTAATAAACTGTATTGTCTTTCTGTTACGTATCTTCTATTAGAGTCTTGAACTTATTGGCTATTTAATTAGACTTTAAGTTGGTTGTAGAATTATTAATAATGAAGGAAATAACACATCAATCAATAACTCCCGAGACTAACATTGAAAACAACATTTTTTTTGCAAAATTTTTTTTTATTCATCAACATAGCACCTTTTGTTAATCACCTTTTAGGGTGATACAATCGTTCCAATGCTTTTCCAAATCTTTTCTTTTTTCTTTTTTTTCGCAAGAAATCTTTTTTGTTGCGAGTAAATAGCGATAAACAGCTTTCTGAATCATCGACTCGTTGCTGTTTTTGTTCCATCGAAAGCAATCGCGGCACCCACTCGGAAAAAAGTCTTTTTCACTTCACTTCAAAAAACCTTTTTAAGTAAATACACTTCCATATGATATCTGTGTCATCTCAGCAATCTCACGGAGCTTCACTTTACGATCTTTCATTATAATTTTTATCACTTCATTCACATTTTCCGGTGTAACGGCTTCCACAGGTCTACCCGAGCGTTCAGCGTCATTTGTGTCGTTTAAACTCGGCAAACCACCGACAAATCGTTGCTTTTGATGGACAAGAGTACGGGTAACATTTTTCAATCCATTGTTTCGCTTGCACGGTGTTTTTACCCATTAAAAAACAATGTTTTATCAGAACACGAAACTCGTTTTTTTCCATTTTTTAAACAAACTACAAAACGACTTTACTCCAACCTCGATAACTCAGCTGTTTCTGGTCCGATCGACTTAAAATTTTGACACGTTTCAAGCAAATGTTAGTACTCTAGAAAGACCTGGTTACTGGTTTACTATGAGCGCCATCTCTGGGTTAGTCTCGGGAGTTATTGATTGATGTGTTACGTCACAGTTCGATCAAATCTCATTTAAATCCTTTTTTCGAGGACGACGTTTTTAAATGCTAAAATACCCCTTCAGTTACTTAATAAAACGGGGGGGGGGGAAATATCTCGTTTTTTCAGTTTATTTTGCAATCCATCTCCAATATAATGCTTTGGAAAATTTATATATCTTGCTCGGTGAGGGTTGCTATATCCCACTTCTATGGTATTAAATTATTTCCACTTTCTTACTTTTTCCCACTTCTCTGAGATATTAAAATGCTTTTCTCTTTTGCATTACTTCTGAAATATTAACTTCACTACACTTTCTTCTTTAATTTTTACTTTTAGTTGATATTTTCCATTCATTAGACTTATACTTAACTTTTGTCTTTAAATTTCAGACAAAAAACAAATTTAGTTGTATTACGGTAACAGCAATTTTGTTCTTTTGTATCTTTATGGCGTTACGTTGGTGAGCAGCTCAGTTTACATTTAGCGCGTGCGTCATCTTGCTATCCGTACAGAGTTCGCTTTCACTCTGGAGTTTTTTTTTTTGTAAACAACCATCTTACACACTCATCCCTTACAAAGTGCCCTACAGGTTAGCGATAACATATACAAGGCCGACTCGTTACGTTTTTGAGCGTTGCAAGGGCACAAGGTCTGCTTTTTTGAAAGTCCTGCGCCGTCGGCTGATTTTGCAAAATCACATTCTCTCTTTCTCTCTCCCCCCCTTTTAGTTTTCATTCGAATTTTCGTTACATTTGAATATAAACAGACATTTAGCTCTTATTTCATACCGACCAGTCTAAGGTGCTTAGTTAATCACTACGTGCTTGGAAAATAGCTAACGCGATTAGTGAGAAATGTAAAAATCATACGTTTCGTTGGGCCTGCGTTGTAAGAGCTAATATAACGTCGTATGTTTTAATTGTGGGAGAAAAAAAAAACATTGTGAAAAGCATGCATAATAATTCGATATAAAAACCAACGTTTTTATATGGTGGCAAAGTTTATTAGAGAAAATTATTGAAATATTAATTAAAACTGTTAGTTATTTTTAACTTTAAAATTTACTTAAAAAGAGACATTTGTGAGTGTATTAAAAAATCATAATACTCATAAAATCAAAACATGCATTTGAAAGTTTGTAAGTCATTCTATTAAAAAAAAATGGGAACCAGAATTCAGAAAAAATTATTGTGATAAGACATGACGTCAAATATTGGAAACTTTCTTTCTTGCGAATGATTACTGACTGAAAGTCAGCAACCCTTACTATCTCCCCTTTGTTAGTTTTACGATACCTCATGCGGCGTGGGGAGGGCCCGGTGTTCCCAGAGGGGGAAAGAAATATTTTCCTCAATCCTAAAAGCGCTGAGAGGAAAGAATATTTTGACTTATTAAAATTATTGAAATATGAGTTAAAACTTGTCGTTAACGTCTAAATATTGCACTGTTAGGCGAATAAGAACGATTCCCAAGCTTTCAGAGCTCTAGCTTGATGGGAAGTTGGTTAAATTAATGATCGAAAATTTGATGACACACACACACACCAAGTGAAATTCAGAAAAACGTTTTAAAATATTCGAAAGTATGCTAAGAAATAAATAAAGTATTCAAATTTATTTAGAAGGCAAGTGTTTGTTGCTGTTGGTTCATTTGTAGGTTAGATGCAAGAACTTCCATACAAACTAAACAAATTTATTTAAAACTAAGTAGCAAATTGAAAAGTGATACATTATTAGTCTATCTCTGCCTTCCACAACCTACACTTTGGCTTCTCTCCTGCCACTGAGCTCTTCGTTTACAAGCAACGCCCTCTGGCAGTATGACTTCACAATGACATGAGAGTTATGTAACAGTATTTAAAGTTGCATAATGTTGAATTTCATTAAATACTGTAACTAGATTTTGTAAAATTTTGATTTAAAATATTTTGTAAAAATTGTCTGCCGTGTAATTAAGAAATGAAGGTAATTATAAAAAAATGTCGTCTGCAGCGCAGGTAACATAACTGTATATATTATTTGTTTTGCGCATTATTTGTTACTGCATTTTTATTCGGGGAACCTTTATTAAGTACCAGTTTGTGCAATGCGATAAATGGCAAAATGAAATGAGTTGTTTCATTGCACAAAAAATTATTTCAAGGCCCTGCGAGTTAACTTTGCATCCAATCCCATTTTTGGACCGGCCGGTCCGTTTGAAGAAATGCTTAAGCTTGTAGCATTTCCAATGGGACAGCAAAAGCTGCACCGAAAATAGTGATAATTATTGTAATCCTTAGTGTATTTTCTGAAAATATACTGTGAGAAAAAAAAATATTATTTTTGCATGGTTGTGAACAATTAAAAATTCCATTATACACACATTCGCTGACTCGGGAAAATTGAAAATAGCACACCAAAAATGGAACTTCGGATTGAAATCACATTTAATTCACATGAAAGATTCACTTGATTTCAGATTCGATGCAGGGAAATACAGTGAGTACAATTAGATAAATGCAGTGCAACTTCAATAGCGCAGCGGCCCCCCCCCCCCCGCCTGCTGCAATGCATCCCGCAACATGGTCTGGCATTGCGTTGATTAGACGTCGGATATTGTCTTGAGGAAGATGGTCTACAAATCTTGAACAACACCTCCAAATCATGTACAAAGACTAGGCGGCATCTGGCGTTTCAGCTGATCCTTCAAGTGCTCTATAGGGGGCAAGTCCTGGGAAGAGTCTGAACGCAAATTATATGCGGGCGAGTGAAAGGCCTCATGGGGCGTCGAAGTATGTCATCATTTTAACGCTGGATCGTTAAGGTTCCATGTACTACAATTTGAATGGACCGGCTATCATATGCTATGAACACCCTGATCATTATGCCCGCTGTGCGTGCAGTGTGTCGCGTGACAACCTGAGTGGAATTTTACCGTTTATCAGAGCTTCTTCACACCCGTACACGGTTATCATCTGTCCCCAAAACGAACCGGGATTCTTCACCCAACGCCGTGTTTTGCCAATCTGTGGCATTCCACGTCGCTATACTTTGGCAGCACTGTAGATGGATTCGCCCATGTTTCAGTGTTAAAAGCAATACATGAATATGGCTTTTGGATTGCAGATTCACTTCTGGAAAAAGTTTGTGGAATCACTGGCGGCCCAACTGATTGTATCGTGGAATGAGTCACTGTGGAATCAACGAACACTTACCGCACGATCCTCTCTCCTCGTCGTATTCCAGGTCGCTTCAGTTCCGGTTCTCCGCACAGGGGCACCATTTCGTATCCATTGTTTCCAACGTATTCTAATGACGCACTCCGAAGATCGACATGGAGAGCAACACAAGGTTAATCTTACGTATAAGATATTATTTAAGAACATGTTCTCACTTTCTCTGTAAAACAATTTTTCCAGCAATGGTAGTCGTTCTGCAGGAAAGACATCCGAATCCAAACTTTCGCGAATGATATTCAGTAATTATACTTAGTAAACTTCTCCGAATTATATTCAGCAATAATGACTTTCTTAATTTATTCTTAAAAAAAAAACAACAAAAATGGAAATTACTATTTCGGGAAATGTAAAATGTTATATTTTAATTTAATTATTTTAATGCACTAAATTAAATTTTTCCCTTGGTCAAAGGAGTTATTTTATAATTGAATTGATTTAAATCAATTTATTATTCTGCAAAGTAATCTCATAAAATTTAAGCATTAGAACTCCATTCGAAACATTTTGAATAAAATATTGTTCCTCAAACCGAATTGAAATGTTTAGCAGGAACTTGATTTTTCAGTATAAATTGTGTTCAAACCTCAATTCTATTGTAACACATTGGTTTATTCCCTAAAAATCATGTGGTAAAATTTCTAGCGTCTCAGTAATATTCGTTGCCTTCCCATGAAGCAAACAAAACAAAAAAAAAATGCTTCAATCCACACTTAATTTTCTCATTAACTGCATTAGCGTTTGAAGCAGATTGAAAAACAAGTAAATTAACTTTGGTTACAAAAAATGAAAATAAATTTCCGTCTTTCAAAATCTACGTCATTTTAAACTTTTTTAATAAACTTAAGCACTTGCTGCAAGTATACATTACATTTGAAAACGGTGTCGAAGCTATACATTGTAGTAAAATGTTTGTAAAAAATACTTGTTCATCATTAATCTGTAACTGTAACCAGTTAGATTTACGTAATTAGTATTAAAATTATTGTACAAAATTGAAAGATTTATAATCGAAATGAATTTTTACCAAACGAAACATATTTATAAAATATTATAGTTGATGAGTTAATATTTATGGGTTTGAGTTCCCCTTCTCACAATCTGCGGAATTATGCATTTTCCATAAAAGAAACAACTGATTCTTTCAGAAATACTTTCCACATTAGTAAAAAATATTACCATCTCTAAAACAAATACACTGATAATGACAGAAAAATAAAATTCTTCTGGATACTGCAAAACTTTTCTGACCAATACTTGTTAAATTTTGTATATACTTTACATCACAGTCTTATATTCTTAATTTTAGCCAGAAGTTGTGTATTTTTCCAATCATGTTACAAATGATAAATACTGTAACAAAAAATATAATTGAACCATACATGATAAATTCAAAAACAGGAAGTGACCACGGTAACCTGTTCGCGGACTCGCGGGTTCGAGCCTTGATGCCACTAAAGACCCTCCCTTTATCCGGGGCTGATGCACGTTAAATCTGCAGGGGCCTAAAGTCCTCCCATTGGCTGGTGTGGAAGTTAGGAGAGGAGGGATGCCAGCTCAGGTGTCGTCCTCGTCACTTGACCAAGTACAAAATTATGTCCGTTTCCAACAGCCTTCATGTTCTTTTCTGTGCGACGTTTATAAAAAATCACAAAACAACTGCTACCGCCTATTCTAGAATTCACCTATTATTATTACACCTCACTTTATTTGTGACCACTGTTTTCCATAAATAAGAATTTGAGTTGGAATTACTAATGTTTAGGAAATGTCCGTAAGGATAGTTGAAAGGAGGTAGGTTTCACGATATTGGTTCAAAGCTTATGCCTCATGCAGGATCTTCAAAATTTGTGTTGCTTTGTCAGCTGGTAGACAATTCGTGTGCTCGAAGACTATCCAAGTGTGTTCCAAACGAATAAAGCCTTTGCAGATCATTGTGATTCCATACTCAGTTATTTTGAGAATTTTGATAAAAATTTACCTATGAATCGCCGACTAACGGCGCAATCAATCATTTTTTTATGAGTCAAATTGGTTGATAATCGTAAAAATAGGTATACCAAATTCGAGGGTACGAAATGAAGGGGTGAGTGGAAGAGAGGAATTGATATTTACATATATTTCATTACGGTAGGTTTTTTTTTCTAATAATAGAATAAATGTAACGACTTTATAATTTTTTTACAGGAGCATTCATTTTATTATTAATTTTAAAATCGGACATTTTCAATTTACTACACGAATATGTAACACAATAAATGCTGTAGTTTCTCTCGGCTATTCATTTTACATATACTGGGTTCAGAATTATAATTAATTTAAAGTATATCAATTGCAGTTGAATTTAACAGAATAGGTAGTATTTTTACACAAAGTGCTGCTTTACCAAAACAACATGAACAGATTTTTTTTGTTTGTTTTTTGGGAGTTTTTTCCGTATTACAAATAAAACATCTGTTTGCTTTTTTAAATATTTAAATTAGAGAACAAAACCTTTCAGAAAATGATTTTGATCCATTTGGGACCCTTGAAAGATTGAAAAGTTATTTCCTCATATATGCAAAGATGTCTTCAACCAGAGTTTTTTTAGTTTTAGTTTTTATTAACGTCGCAGTAGAAGCAACACGAGGGCTATTAGCGACGGACCTCGTGATTTTGAACCACGGTCAAGTGAGGAGGACGACACCTGAACTGGCACCCCCTCTCCTAACTTCCACACCACGCCAACGGGGGGGGACTTTGGGCCCCGACAGATTTAATGTGCATCAGCCCCGGCTATCTGGCGGGTCTTTAGCAGTCAAGGATCAAACCCGCGACTGTACGAAAACCGCCGGTCACGAATCCGAAACTATGACCACTAGGCTACCGTGGCCACTGTCTTCAACCAGAAAGAGCATGCATAATTTTCAACTATAGAAATCATTCAAATTTCATGATTTATCCTAAAAACGAAAGAGAAAAAAACTTTTTTATTTGTTTTAATATTTTTGTATTGTAAACTGTTCTGCATATATATATATATATATATATATATATATATATATATATATATATATATATAGAAGTGTAGTGAATAGAAAATGATGAGATAGATTGGACGTGTTGAAGTTTATTCGAGATTGCAGCACACGATATCGGTACAGCAAAGTTAAGTAACCATCAGATACCTGATATTTGACTCGGATCCAGTTTATAAGTGTTGTTCCTGACTCTGATCCAATTTTGCTGTTTTCGATATAAGTAGAATTTTCAATGGCTGAGATCCTAAAGATACGGTTTCCTAAAAAAAAAACCGGTGCCGTTATCAAGCGGTCATAATATTGTAGATAGCGCCACAAATCAGTTGCGTGACTTTTTCGCATTCAACGCTGTTTCGGAAATTACCCCATCTGGTTTACATAGACAACGTTTTAATTGGCGCCATCCACTGCAATATTGCGGGCGCTAGATTAACGACTCCGCTTTTCTTGGAAACCACATCATAAGTAGCGAAGCGGCCGCGTCACAGTTGCGTCAATATTACCCACCCCTGGATCCGGAGTTGAAATGATAATTCTGCCGATTCCGTTTTCGAAAGCTAGTTATATAAATGTATGGAATCACAGCATTAAATTTCTTACACTTTTTCATTGATAGTTTTGATTTTTAACATTGTGCCCTTGAAAGAGAAACTTTAACCATTTCAGGCACTGATCGTTTTTAATTGGTTGACTGTTTACCGTGATAATGCAGTGAATATGATAAAACTTTTGATTTAATAGTTTTAAAATTAATGCGGAAAAACTGAATTGATCATACCGACATTTTATTTTTATAATCGGTTTTCATTCTAAAAATTCAGCATTATGAAAAACATAAAAAAAGTATTCAATAATTATTTGTATTGCATTATAAATACTCTATTTCGTTGTCCGTTTTCACTTCCAATCTCATTCATCTTTGATTGTAGGCAAAATGTCTTCTTAACCGAATACATTTCGTTTATTTCAATAGAACAATCCGCCATCATTATATTCTGCTTCTCTCATCATTCCCCAACATCTTGTTTCCGCCTTTCGTGATGCGGTCTTATTTATCAAACTTATTGCTTCTTTTTGTAACACTCTTGTTTCGTTCTACTTCTTTATTGCCGCTCTCAAGTGTTCATAAAATAAGGCTTTCTCTTTTATTGTTCTCTTCCTATTTATGAGTCCATATAAATGCATAGTTTCAGTGTTTCCATTCTTCTCCTTATTTGATTGCTTTCTGTTCCTCGCTGTTTTATTTCTTTCATTCCATTTCCAAGAAATTTTCGAGTGACAAAAATATCTGGAAAATTCAGTGATTTCCAGGTAATCTCTGGTGGAATGATTTTGTCAGTTTTGTTGTGTTTGGTTCTATTGTCAAAATCTATAAGGTTTTGTTCAACTGTAGTTTCGATATTCCTAATTAACCTCTTAAAAGTTTATCCCTGTGTTGCTCGTCTGCTTATATACTGACTTATATACTTCTCTCGGATGGATACTAAAAATGTCGTTTCCATTGAGCAGTTTATTTCGAGTGTCGCTCGAGCAGCTCGTCTGCGTACGTACTATCCCGAGTGTCACTCGGATGGATAATAGAAATGTAGTTTCCTGGACAATTTTCCTCGAGTGTCGCTTGAGCATCGCGTCTGCTTTCTTACTAACTATCCCGAGCGTCACTCGAACGGATAATTAAAACATATTCTTTCTGTCGTTTCTACATAACAGTTACGTGTCACTCAAACAGCGCTTCGGCTTTCGTACAGACTATACTGTGTGTCACTCGGACGGATAATAAAAATATCTTTTCTATGTCGTTTTCACATAACAGTTCATCCGAGTGTCACTCGGACAGCGCACCTGCCTCTGTACTGACTATCCCGTGCGTCACTCGGACGGATAATAAAAAAAATCGTTTTATGTATTTTGTAATTATTATTATCTCCCGACATTTTAAGAAATAAGGATGTAAGCAAAGAACTTACTGTAAAGTTTCATCATTGTTGTAACGTAGGGCATAGATATGTTATCGTACCTTATTGATCATATGTTTGAATTGACCCGTGTGGTGACCGGGGATGACAGAATAGTCTCACTGTAGCTCATGCATGTCGTAAAAAGCGACTAAAATGGGTACCCAGCGTCTGGGGGTATAGCCGTGCACCCTGCCCTGGGGATTATATCAGGGGACCTCAGGGACTTGCCTTCTTCAGGTAAGTATGGGCTTCACGAACCCGAGGTACCCTAGTGATCTTTCTTTCCCATGGGGTTTACTGTCTTTGGTAAACACGGGTGACGCACTCCCGGGATACCCTAGCGATCTTTCTCTATTTTCGACCCTCCTTCTTGTCAACCACTTTTACCTTTTTTCACCTTCACGTCTAGACCACAGTTTAATCTTGTTTGACGCAGCATAGCCATATCTGGCTCTTGCGCCAATAAACTTTACACTCACTCACTCACTCACTCACTCACTCACTCACTCACTCACTCACTCACTCACTCACTCACTCACTCACTCACCCACACACACACACACACACACACACACACACACACACACACACACACACACACACACACACACACACACACACACACACACACACACACACACATATGTTTGAATTAGTGCCCAGAAAAGTTCACCAAGATTCCGATTATGTGATTTTTATTTTTGCCAGATTGGTTGTAAACTTAAAACATTTTTTTTTAAAAAAAAAAAAAATTCTAACAAATCATTATTTGCGTACTGCGTATATTGCGAATTGAGAATGTGAGGAGGATTTGCTATAAAAATCTAACAGTGTAAGGAACAGAAAGAAAATCTTAAAAACTTAGAAGAGGATTATACATAAATTCTTGATACAATCGAAAATAAATGGCAGCCAAAATATTTCTCAACATTTGTAGCATTTTTTGATCCAACCAACTGAAACTTTAGGTTTCCTCCCATTTTATACCTCCTATTTCCATAAATTTAATAAAGTATTCGACATTTTTTTTCGTTGTATGAAATTGTAAACGTAAACACAGCCAAATAGAACCGGAAAAATTAAACGATGGGAAATAAGAGTTTTTCTACCCATTATTTATTTATATTCTATTTAAATTTCAATCGATTTTATAAAAATTTTAAGGAATTTTTGTCTTTCTAAAATTTAGAATAATGGTAAATACAGAAAATATGATAAGGAATACTTGATAATGACTTAAGCTGTCCTTGCAACTCTAGACAAAACATCAAAATGGAAATTTGATTGAACAATTTAAAATTATATATAATTTGTAATTTGCTTGAGTTGTTGAATCCTTAGTTTTTACCTAGCGCTTATAGAAAGATATCCCCATTCAGTCAAAACCCAAAAAGAAAATGATCGCCAATGAGAAACAATATCGCATCTGTATTTAATATTATTTAGAATGTGAGAACGAGAAAATTTACATATGAATTTTAAAAAAATGTATATATATCTGTTGTTTTTTGTTTTCGTTTTATTTTCCTTTGAATAAAAAGTTTAAAAAATAATATAAAATCTCCTGTATCTTATTCATACGAAGTCAATAGAGAATAAAATAATATTCTCTTCGCCTTAATTTCAAAATAGAATTGATTTCTAATGATCTTAGAAGCTATGACAGAAAATTAACTAAAATAACTCAACTTTCAGCTTTATAGATCCCGCATTTTATACTGAAGAAGCTCGTATCACTTAAAAACTTTAGTCATATAATTCTGTAGTAAAATTTTTATTTTAACTCCATGTTCAAACTCCATGTTTTAACTCCATGTTCCTCACCAAATGAAGCCTCATTCAATCTTTCTTGCAATAGCTCTTCTACGACGTTGTTACTGTAAAGCCGCATTTCCTCCAAGGCATAAAAATGCAAGGGTCAATAATCAGAAATTTTGGCGTGAAGCAGGCTAGTAAATCGCCTCAACTTGAATCTTTTTTTTTTTTTTTTTACTTCTTGATGCTTTACACTTGCGGAAAAAATCGGCTAGTGTGAGCCGAACCATTAATTTGGTAATAATCTGATCACTAACTAGTTCCAATTCTGTGCCTTTTGTTTTGATGGGAATAAGGTTAACTAAGTTATAAATTCTTACAATTTCTTAACATGAACTAGTAATTTTTTTTTTTATCAATTACGACTAGTCTCAAATTACATTAGGCAACTAATTTTTGCTTCTTTTCTTGCATTAGGGTAATTTTTGGTGTTTCTTTTTAAGTGCTAAATCGACTGTGCTGATTACGAAAATGACAATTAAAAATGAATCGCACCTTATTCTTTTTTTGTAACAGTGACCAATCATGAGTCAGCAATACAACCCCCCCCCCCCCTATTCGAAAAAGGAACAATAAAAGAGGAAGTATAATATGTTTTTTTGCGAACTTTTGTCATAAAATTCAGTGAGATTTAACAAAATTCAAAATGTGTGTGATGGTATTGAGCAATTATTAATGTCATTCGAATTCATTACCTGAAAAAATATTTGTCTGTATCTAATTTATTGTTCATGCATCTTTAGAATTTGAAAAAGTTGTGTATTAAATTTGATAATTTAACCGTGAAAATGCTAGTAAAACAGTATGTGACTAATAAAAGCGCAACAAGGAATGTTTACAGACATTTCTACTTGGAGCATCTACACGTTCTTTTATATTTGTTTTCGTTCTCTCTTGGAGGAAACCCACTAAAATCATTCATCATATTGGGATCTCATCGTTCTTAATACGAGTACCTTTGTTCCATTGAATTAATGTCCTGATGGATTCTTTCGTCACTTGCAGTTCTTATATTTTCAAGGGGAAAAGACCAAATGGGACCCAGGAAGTTATTTTGAGAGACATCCTAGCATTTCGTAACTGTGCTTTCACTAATTCTTTATAGTTTTTGGCATTGATATTTTGCATAAATCCGTGAAGCAAATGCCTTCCACGTAGCCATTTCTAGATTATTTTAACTTTTCCTTTAAATGTTCATCTTTCAAAAGTCGCTCATATTTGGGAAATGACTCTTGATATATATAAAGCCTTTTCTATTTTTGTCCATATATTTCTCTACATTTTTAAATAGACCCATATAATAATTTTATATGTTTTTAATAGACCTACGTATAATAATTTTATGTGTAAGCAAGAACTTTAACCACCATCCAGTAGCAAGCCACCTTTTCGTTTTTCTACTACAGAGAGTTTAAACTTCCATCTTCTGCCAAGTTTTTAAAAAAGAATTCTGATACGAGCTTGAAGGTCGCTGGCGCGGCCTAGACGCTCAACGAAAGCGCAACTTGCGTATTGAGAAAGCTATATGATAGTGCGCGCACACCACTTGAAAGAATGACTCATTTTTGCTGTAAGGATATTATCATAAGCAATGATAATAAATTAAAAAGCAATGAGACTCACTTAAGACGGAGATTAAAAAAATGTTTAACAATATCAATATTTTTTTGTTTGAAAATTCATGGATTTTCTTTTTGACATATTTTTCAGTGTATAAAAAAAAATGGAGAGTGATGACGCATTTTTAAGATCATATTTGTTATCAGCACATGAAAATATACTAGAAACACATATTTTCATGCGTGTGCCAAAAACTTTGTTTTATAGTTGTGTTTACAGTTATAATTTCTTTCAATTTTGCTTTTAGTTTACTTTGCTCATGAGAGCAATTTTGAACTTTTCTGATCAACACATGGATTTGTACGCTTCAAAGTAAGGATAATAAACGCTCAAAAATTTTATGAGGATGTATTAATTAAATAATGCGTGCAGTAGATAAGAATAAAAGTCAATTTATTAGCCACCCAAGGAACTATTGTTTTAGGTGGTTCACTTCTCACGTACCAGATCACTTTTCAAATTTTTTTTACCGCTTGCTTCAATTTTAATTACATGCAGCTGATAAAATATTCAATTTAATGATTTATCGCTTGCTTGAATTTTAATTACATTTAGCTTAAATATATTCAATTTAATGATTTATCATTTCTTTTAATTTCGGAAAAGTTTACTATAAACCATTTCTCGATATTTCATCGTTTACTTTAATTCTTATATTTAACTGCGCAATGAAATAATAATTATTAAAAAAAAGCGCACCTTGGAAGGCCAAATCTGTTCTTTGCAAAACTTTGTATAGAACTTTTTTAATTTTTTTTTATTTTATATGTGTATTTATTTATTTATATTACTTTTCCGATTGTTATCCAAAAAATTCCAATTTTTGTCATTCGTAGAGGAGAAGGAAAAAAAAGTGACTTCTCTTTAAACTTTGAATACCCAGGATAGATCTTTAATTCTAGTAGAAGAGGGAAAACGGTCATATCAATTTCGGTTCCGTTCAATTTTCACACGATTCTGTTGTTGTTAGGCTTAACAGATCATTTTCATTTGTTGGCATCTTTTAAAGGAACATTTCAAGTCACGTTTTTTAGTTTCTTTTTTAATTATCTACATTCAATTATTTTTAGCGCTAATTTAATTCTAATAACGACTATATCTCGTATTTTATGCGCCATCTTGAAAAGAGAACTATCTATGTGGCCCCCCACTGTGAAAGTGTTACCTATTCTCTCATTTTTCGAAAAATTTATAAAAAAGTAACAAAATGCGCTGTTTTATTTATTTGATAAACCTAAATTAAACCCCAGTAATTGTCTGTCTTTCATTGGAAACAGTCTATATCGTGTGAATATCTGCTGAAATATAGTTTTTTTTCTATTTAAATACAAACATAGGCAATATGTGGGAGACGGATACTTTTATTTTTGAAACGTTTTTTATCCGCTTGAAGGTACTTTTTTTTTTTATCCTGGAAAATTTACTTTATGAAAATAAATCTAACGAATGATATTGCAAAGGTTTGCTTTTGTTAAATTGAAAAATACTAAACATCTTTATTCATCTCGCTGCAAATGACATATACACTTAGAATTACTATCTCCTCTGTTTATCTTATGCAGTGACTGTAATCTTATGATTTTAATTCGAAACTTGTACGTGACGTTTCATTGCAGAAGTTCATTTACATTTCCAAACTTGCTGCATATATATTTCTATTTATTCATCTTTTTAGTACCTTAACTAACTTTTAATCACCCCTTAGTCAAGTTTATTATAGTACTCAACTTGAATACGTCAAGCATTCACTAGCATTTTAAGTTTCTTATATCTGCTTATTCTCAGCAAGTTTCATTTACGAATGCTATGGTTAGTTTCTTTAATGTCTACTATTTCATGATGCATAAAACCAGAACCTTGTAATAATGGATAAATGATTTAGTTGAGGGCAGAACTTGGAGCATGGCACGCAAATGTCTCCAAATTAATGATTAAAATTTTTGTCGCCATATAAATTGGAGTTCCGTCACAATAGAACGAGAGTCCAAGAATTCAAGACAACTACAGCGGTTTTTGACATTTGGCGTCAGTATCATGTTTTTAATCTGACCTTAGTCAAACTTATGTGTTATTATGTTTTTATTTATTAGATTATATGCTAAAATTTTAAATCAATTGATGTAGGATTTTCTTTTTATTTTATTAAAAAATAAATACATTACCGTCAAAATACACAAAAAATTAAAAAATATCGAAAATTTACAGTTTTTAATTTTTTCAATTTATAAAAAATAATTGCTTGTTTCTAATATGAAGTTTATACTCAGTTGTATTATACTTATTTTATACTTTATTCATTAAAAGTATAAATGCTAATTCAAACAAAAAGAAAAATTGTGAATATTTAAAGATAAGTCGTAAACGTACAAAAATGTAATATGAAAAAGTTTCTTTCCAAAACACACACACGTTATGTTAAAAAAGAATCATAAAATACAAATATGTAAATAATTCAAATTTAATAAACTTTATTTAAATTATACATGGTGTTAAAAAAAGTTTTGATTAAAAAAAGTGTGAATTTTTGAAAAATAAGTCGTAAACGTACAAAAACGTTACATGAAAATGTTTCTTAAAACACGCTCACGTTTTGTAAAATATATGCATACAATACAAATGATTGTGTGAATATTTGGTATTAAAAATGAATACAATAAATTTTATATAAATTACACATGATGTTAAAATTTGATTTTAATTTCACAAATATTTCACAGCCTATTGCAAATTTCAAAATTAGAATTATCCAGACTTACACGTTGCACCTTCTTTTTTGTTTGGTTCATAATTTTTTTTTCTCCTTTTGAGAGCTAATATGATTTTTTTTCCCAACTAAATTTTATAAACTTTCCTTCTCTCCTTTTTTTTCTCCTTCCGAAACTTTGGGAATCGTTCTTACTCGCCTAACAATGCAATATTTAGACATTTGGGACAAGTTTTAACCATTATATCTATACTTTTTTAATAAACTCTGCCACCATATAAAAACTTTGTTTTTAAAAATGTTAATTTTTTATCTTGAATTATTATTTATGTATTTTATTATATTTTATTTTTATTGCTAAAATTTTGAAGTAATTCTTTCTTTTACTTATATTTCCTTATAAGTGTATACTCTACAAAGCATTAGATACTTGCGTATAATATGTAACCATACTAATTAAATTAAATTTAAATTTGTGTATTTAATGCTATGAAACTGAGGTGTGGCGCTTAATAACACGTGAAAAACTGAAATGTGTTTTTCATTGACCTCATCCATACCCACTTTAGTTTTATAGTTGAAATATATGACACTAGGTTCTACCGCGATTTTCCCTTCAACTAACATTAGAGACTTTTCTATTTGAAATTATTAAAAAAGGAAACGTGATTCATGTAGATAAATTGAAATTTTGAAGTGTAATGAATTGATTTGAGGAGATGCATATATAAGCAACAAATAATTTAATATTGAAATTCTAATTTAGTTAGATTGCGGTAGTGAATCAAGTGTGACGTCGGAGCCTTCATTTCGTAATATAAGAAACGGTCAGAGGGATCTTTGAAGATATAGGGAAAGGTTCTGGAATAAAACTCTCAGTTCCGGTTATTTTTACTTTATTGAGCCCGAGTGAATCGGTTAGAACTTCTTTAATATTCCAAATTATAATTCAGACGAGTTTTGGCCAAGTAATCACAAAAAGAGTAAATAAGCCTCAGCTTCAAATAATTATTACTTTAATGACAATGAATTAATTTGGTTTGTCTGTGTTTGAAATTCTATTAAATGGACTATTATCACAGACTCTTGTAACTAAGATTGGTAATAGAAAGAGAAGCAATTTATTAACAACGGGCGTTACAGTAGCTCAAATTACTTCGTCTTAGTTGGAAGGCGATGTTAAAATGAATGAATGATGACGTTATATATTCTAAACATACAATGACATGAATAATAAAAACAAACATAATGACACTTAATACCACATTAATGATGTTATCGATTTATCTTCACAGCTTACTACTACAGCTACTTTTGTAGATTCGTACACTGCCCTCCAAAAGAATTCATTTTGGATTCTTCTATCACCCTCGGCAATTGGGAAATGTAATAATAATAAATGTAATAATATAATAGTTCATACATATATTTTGTCAGGAATTTTTGATGCTTTTTTACGTTTGCAATAATTTATATGTGTGCATTTATAATTACTCGTAATATGCACTTATTCCATCAGATGTTTTGATGCTCCGTTTAGATACAAATTATAAAGTATTTTCTCGCATAAGATGTAAACAAATAAAGAGAGCATTTGAATGTATTGCAATTGCCATTCTTTAAAGGCGCTATTTTTGTTGTTTAATTGTTATTTATATAATTTTCTTTCCTTTTTAGCTCTTCCCGACTTTAAAGACGACTGCTCAGTATTCTTTTCCAGTAAGTTCTTTTCAAACCTTTCTTCCAGAATAATTCATTTATAAATATACGTTATTTCACAGATTTCATTTAAAATGTAATTATTTTTATTTTATTCAAAGTAAAATGGGTTAGATTTTTTTTTTTTTTTAAAAAAATATTCATCATTAATATTTATAATTAATTTTAAAGCGTGATTTATGAAACATATATGGGCATATTTTAATATGATTTATATTATTTTAATACAATATTTATTTATGATCTATAAAACATTTGTAAAGCAAACTATGCTCTTATATGTATATATATATATATATATAATTTCAAGTAATTCTTTGAGAAGGAGAGTTTTGTATCTTGTGATTTCATTAATAGATTTACTCAAATTTTAATTTAAAAAACCTCACATTATTTTAATAAAAAATGCATGAAAATATTGCAATTATTGCACTTGTTCAATCTCGTTGTAATAAATTTAAAAAAATAAATAAATATTATGGTGTGTTACATTTTCAAATCCATGTTAATAGTGATTTACTATTGAAATGGAAAAAGAAATACCTAATGAAATGTTTACAAGATTTGTATTGATATATAATTTAAAAAAATGGAAATATTTTTTATAACTATATATATATATTTTAAAAAATTAAAATTATGATAAATGTATGTGTAAAAAAATTTATAATTCGATAAAGAAAAATGTCCAAAGGTATTCGATGGCTTTAATGATCGATAATGAAGCAAAATTTTGGAATTTATGGCTGTAATTTCTTAAATTCAATGTATGACATCTTACGCTTAAGTACTTAAACATATGTCTGTAATTTTTTACGTATTAAACATTTATGATTGTGTCATACGTATACGTAATTGCTCATCATTCATTTCCGACTGAATGGATGGAGTTTCCATGTAAAGATTCCTATTTCCTTTGATTTATGATATTGCTATTCGTATAGTGTAATAATAATTAATTTTATATTATATAAATAATATATAGAAGATTTTAGGAATACCATTTTTAGTAAAGTACCTTACTGAAATATGATATATATGGATATCAATGTTTAAAATGTAATGAAGAAATATATTGAAATAATTGCAGAAATAAAAAAAAAAAATTGAATTAAACTGTAGAAAAGTATATGCATTAAAAAAATTACATTTCACTCAATTCATGGGTTAGCTTTGAAAGAGAATTACTTTAAATATTAATCAGGCTACTTATTAAATTATAAATTTTAATTAGCCTTTCTGACTTATATGCATATGCTATTTACGTATAACTTTTTTTTAAAATGATTCATTTATAAGGAATACATATATTTTTGCTTCTATAGTTTTCCCAGAATATTATTTCTCTTTATGCCATTATGATGAAAATGTTATAGGAATTGTTTGTTTCTATGGTAACATTTTTTTCCCACGAAAAAATATTTTATAACGGCTCAATTTCGTGTTTTGTTGTACTCGAATGGATTTGATCAAAACAAAGCGAAAAGGTGGTTGCTATCCCAATTATTATTTTATTATTTTTTTTTTTTACACCTTTCCTGAATTTTGAAAGAGACATAAATATTTGTAGTTCAAGAATATAGGAAAATAATAATTTGAAACCTAAAGTTATTTTATATTAATCTAGACATTGATTCGTAGTTTAAAAAAGTAGTCATAGAGGGGGAAAAAAAAAAAAAACACGTTTAGCTATTTAATATCGCATACTCAAATTTGCTCTGCTTCATGAAATTTTATTGCTTTAATGATAAATGTCACTTGTTCTTTAAACAAAGATTAAGAATTGACTTTCACCGTTACAGTTTTTATTTATAAGTTATTTTAAATGTAGTAGAAAAATTCGAAAACTATAACTGTGTTAGTTTCTTGCTTACACACACATATATATAGGCGTTATTTTTCAAGTATATTTTGATTGGATCAAAAAACAGGACTGGCATTTAGCTTTAGAGCTTACTTGTGTTTAATTTTTATCGTGTACAATAATATATCGTTACGTGAATGATCGTCTTTTGAAAGCAACAATAGTAATAACACACATAAAATTATACAATAGCATTAATTCAAAGTTCGTACAATCTGAATATCGCATTAGCCATAAGTTTTCGACTCAAAATGCTAAAACCGATTCCCATGAATCATTTATACATACATCCTGAAAAGAAGGTTCGTCAAGGTGACAATTATTTTTGTCGCCTTGGAGACCATATTCGTCGCCAAGGTCATATCTATCTGTATAACTTTACTCTTTTCTTCAGGTATCCTCACTCTGTTTGTAAAACGATTTTTCCGGTTGCAATAGTTTTTTTGCAAGGAATAGACAAATTCCAACCAAAATAACATTAAAAAAGAAATAAAATTTATAAAACTTTTATTTCTTTTTTAATGTTATTTTCTGTATTATATTAATTTTAGTCAGTTTTCGAATAATGAATTTTAATGATTGAATTAATTACTTGTACATGTTTTAATTACCCCCGTGAAAATGCAAATTCTAATTTTAATTAAAAATTATTTTCAATGAAACAATAGTGTTTGGATACATGATTTTTAATGGTGAAAGAAAATTTCACGAACGTTTAATCTGGTTATATTTTATAATTGTTCTGAATTGATTAAATTATATTAAATCCTTTTAAATTTTCTGATACGATAACTGTACATATACTATTTCGATATGACGGAATATGTTTTAATTTAAATAACAAGTTTGTTTTCGTTCAAAATATTTATTTATAACATAATCTAGGATTAATGATAGAAGTGTTGAAAAATGAATTATTCTGAATTCAATCCTTTTAAATTTTCTGATACGATAACTTTACATATACTATTTCGATATGACGGAATATGTTTTAATTTAATTAACAAGTTTGTTTTCGTTCAAAATATTTATTTATAACACAATCTAGGATTGATGATAGAAGTGTTGAAAAATGAATTATTTTGAATATTGTGAAGTAGAGTTAAAGAAAAATTAAATGATGAATTAGAATTATCATTATTTGTAGTTATAGAATCGATTTTCAATTATATACTTTTTCCTCCCCCCCCCCAGCATGCGGTATTTAATTATTTAATTATTAAAATCATACGATGTCTCCTGAAATGACACAATAGATTTCTTTCAGTATGCATATAGCTTAATTTCCGTACAGTTTTACCAATTACTTTCGGCACTGTTGAATACTTAATTGTTCCTTTTATTTAATATTTAAATTTAAAATACGTAAAATTTAAGTTTGATGATGTGTGAAGAAAACATAGTCAGTTTACTTATTTTATTTATTTTTTTTTTTTTATTATTATTATTGAGCCTGAATAATTTGAAGCATGAATTCATCTGAAATATTTTGGTTTTGCGGTTGACACTCATGAAAAAAAAACGTATTATATCTCTTTAGATATTAGACGTTGTTGTGTTTAAATTAGTGGCATTTTATTAGACAGGATTTATTTATATATAAAAAAAATAAATATTAGTTAATTGAATTCTTGTCAATAGAAATATAGACGCTGTCATGGACTATAAAACTTGCACGTTATGTATTCAGAATTAAAAATATATTTGAGTTATGAAAGCATTGAAAATTTCCTTTACTATCAACTAGCTAATATATCGCACCTTTGAAAGAGTAAAACAGATATATCTTAAAAAATATTTAGAAAAAAGAATATTTTCAAGAAAATAATTGACATATATTTTTGGAAATCCCAATGGAAAATTACTCATTAACCTTCAATATTTTAACAACAAAAAATAATAATTTAATTAATAAAGTTAATAAAAATAATAAGTGAGCATAACATAATGCGTTCATTAATGAAACAATTAAACAAAAGAAAAGAAACTTTAAAAATAGCATAAAATCAGTGGTCGCATTATTTCTTGGAGAGTGAAAATGATAATACTCCTTTCTCAATGATTTTCAGATGTATACAACATAATCTTAACAATATAAAAAAAACCATATAAAAATCACACTCCTCTAAAATAACCCTACTATAAACTTCATTCGATCTACATTTTATGCTGAGAAAATGCATGTAATTTTATGAATTTAATTTTTACAGTAAAAATTTCTTTGCTTAACTTTGATTATTTACAGCCTCACCAGATGGCGCCAAAAATGAAATCGAAGATATTCATTCTTTTCTTGTAATAAATAAATATTTAAGTACTCTATATTAATAAAATAACACGATTGAAGTTCTGCATAAAAGTTGTAAAATGATTGGAAGTTATTTAATTTTAGTGGCTAATTTTTTTTTTTTTTTTTGCATATTTATTTTCTTTTTATGATCTAAAAATTTGAGCTTCTTGTTATTAAAAAAGCAGCAATCTTCTTTAAATTGCTTAATGTTTCGAACCATTTTTCAACCTATCTAGTTGCAGTATAGAAAAAACTAATATAAGAAAATTAAAATTACGGTTTTAGAAAGTTTCGCATGCTTTGTATGCCTTTGTTTATAATGAATTGAAGTTTCAAATTCTGAATTATAATTATTGAAATGAAAAACACTTTTAAACATGATTGTGTTAATCTACAGTTTCTACTGTTCACTTCAATTTTTCTCAGTTTTTACTTATATTTAGATTCTTAAGCACTGTTCTTTCGATGTGTGGTATTGTAAATATATATATATATATTCGGACAGTAAAATATTTCCTCCTCCACTTTGTTAAAATACACCAATTGAAAATATAAAAGTGATTTTAAAAAAAAGATGTATAGTTAGTATTTCAATTTATAAATTTAATTACTCAATTTCACCCGTTAGCAAAACTCCGATAATATGCCAATTTTCGAGAAGAAACCTTCATTAATATTTTAAAGTTAGTTTGAATTATTTCTTTCCTCAAAAATAATCTTTTATTTATATAAAAATATCCCCGTATGTACTTTTTTTTCTTTACTTATTTCATGCATTATATGTTTTTTTAATTTCTTATTCCTGCATTAATTCTTATTGAATACTCTTTCTAGTCAAATCTATCAATTTTTTTCTCGTACCTGAATTTTTGTAATGGTGATTTGCATATTTTTGAATAAGAATCAAAATTTCAATTGTAAAACTTTCTCTCTACTTTTAATGTTAATTACAAAGGCCATATAAATTTAAAGATTTTTTTTTTCTTCCAGTTGAGACGAAAAAAGATGGAGGTAGCGTTTCTTCAAAATTTTACGATAACAATTTCCAAGATTAAAATTACTTGTGACTTAATCTGGCTTCTTTCAAACTCAATTTTCAATTTCTTCTTTTTTCAAGGTTTGACGATAGCAATTTCCAAGATTAAAATTACTTGTAACTTATCAACTTCTTTGAAACTCAATTATTTGTTTCAGAATGAGGAGCGTATATTCTTGATTTTATGCTATGACCGAGTCTAATTTTTTACCCTAAAATTAATTTTTAAAATCCTGTTGGATGCATTTAACATTTCCTTCATGATTATTATTCTGGTTTTGTTTCTGTAGCACGTATTACTTGAAATAATACTAGTTTCATTTCAAGTCCTATTAAAAATTATGGCTATTTTTTATCATTACTCGAACATAAAGAAACCATCAATTTTAAAAATGGCTCTGTAATTCTTATAGCTATTGATCCTATTAAAAATTTGATTTTTATTTCATGTCCTGCATTTTTCATTTCTTCCTCTATCCTTCCTCTTCGCGAAATTCCTCTAACTGTCCATGACAGAAACATGGTAAAATTGATCACACCTTCTTGCTCTTACACATTCGAGCGGGCATAAATCAATAAGGCTCTCTTCAAAAAAATTCAAAATATACATTTTTCATTTTCAGAAAAGGTGGCTGAGTGAACGAGTTATCTGTTTTGTGGAATTTTTTGGCAAAAATGTGGCTGGCCCGGAGCCAAAGTTACTCCCTTCTCCGCATTCGGATATTGGAATAAGGGTCGAAGATACATTGTGTATCTGCAGACATTCTGGAATGGGGCTTTTGAATGTAATTGTGATGGATGTTTCTGGGAGGAATAGGTTCGTTTCATATTAATGCGCTTAATTTTAATGCGAGAAATGCAGTACAATAATTAAATTCCTCTCGAATCACGAGTGAGCCGCGAAATGGGGAGAGATGAGCGGGAGAGTTTCTAATCCGTAATTATGTGCAATGCAATACGTTTCATTGTTAATCACCGTTCCAGGGTGTTAATAGCAAATTTATATCGAACTGGAAGTGTGTAAATTAATATTTAATCTACGATTGTGTCATTGCCTTTTAGCATTGCCTACGATTGTGTCATTGCCAATTTATATTCCTTTTTTCCCCCCGGTTCCAATTGATTTACATAAAAAAAAGGGGGGGGCATCCATTTGTGCACTTTCTTTCTCAGAAAGCTGAGACTGTTGTTCATGAATCTTGATTTTTTTTTTTTTTTTTTAGTTTAATAGATTTTTAGCTATTTCCTTTTAAATATGAAACAATATTTCGAAAAATTGGCCGCAAAAATATTCTTCTGCTCTCTAAAAAGTCACCCTCAAGCTAATACTCTTGAAATCAACTCACAAGTCTTGTGCCCTGGTTTCCAAAAATTAAAGAAAATTGTGGTTGTGAAATTTCAATTCGGTGAAATTTAAGTAAAATTTGGCTTAAAAATGAATCAAGTGAATGAGTGTGGTGGAATTTATTGGCGTATAAGAGCCAGATATGGCATGATGCTCCAAACAAGATATAGAAGGGATTTAGTCGTTTGAAAAAATTGATTTTTAAAAAACGGTTGACTAGGAGGAGGGTCGAAAATAGATAAGGATCACTAAGGTGTCTGGGGGCGCGTCACCCGTGTTTACCCCAGACAGTAAACCCCATGGGATGAAAAAGATACCTACTTTAAGATTTCTGTACATATCTGAAGAGGATAAGTTCCTATTGGCTAAAAATCATTTTAATTGGACATCATAAACTATGCACAAAAAAGAAACTATAGAATTGTATTCTGGCCTGAAAATAACTAAATGAAAATATACCAGAAATTTAATGCAGAATACAGTGTGTCATTAATATCAGTATTGATCGTGATCATATCAAACAACTATGGAAGCACTTCATCTATGCTCTATGCTGAAAATGACGGGGTTTAATAATTCAGTTTTTAGCATGGACGACGAATTTGTCAAGGCAGTTCGAAGACCCTGAATAGTTGTAGAGGGAGGGGCAGGAGTTGGTGAAGTACAGTAATATATGTCGCCTTAAAGCAATAATGGCAAACCTTTTGAGCTTGGTGTGTCAAAATTCGGGAGGGGGGACTGGCTTAACTCGGGTGTTGTGTCACATCTAGAAATATTCATACTTTAGTGTTATTCTTAGCAGTAGAAAAAAAAAGAGTTATATTTTTAATACAATTATTTATTAAAGGAGAAAAAATTATTTACATTTTTCCTTTGCTAAATATTCAGTTGAAGGTTAGGTTTTCGTATACTTTAAGCTCAAACAAGTGTTACTACTAACATCATCCGTCAGTCGGTTTTATTTATTTTAATATTTTTTAACGCTGAGAATATTGTCTCACAAAAGAACATAGACAAATCGTTAGAAAATCTATCGCTAGATATTTCAGGGTGCTAAAAGTGTCCAGTAATCAGTTCCAAGTACTTAAAGCACGTTTGTTCGCAAGGGCATTTATTTCAATTCTCCGATCGATTTCTTCTCGGAATCTCAAATTTCGATCTTGAGTCGACAAACTCTTGTCCACACACTGTCTTGAAATTCTGCAAGTTGCACCTCCCAGTCACCACTATCTATCCATTGGAAACATTTAATTTCGAAGAACTGTACACTACTACATCCGGATACTTTATTTTAATCAATTTTAATCATCTATTCAGTCTCGGTATCTGTTCCGGATCTACTGTCCCTTGGCGATCACCGTCCGTGAACAATGTGTGTCACCCAAAATGATTCAGGGTGTCACTTTAGGCACGCGTGTTACAGGTTCGGCACCATTGTCCTAGAACATCTTAAACATGCTCGGCCAAAAGACCGGAAAACGTGCCTACTCTCCTCCTCCTCGTGTCTGTCCTTCAAGATAATTCTCCAACTGAGCTGTGTTTGCCTTGGTATTATCGTTTTGTAGGATATAGGAGTCACTCTCTGCACCTGCATGAAAATGAACAATTAGATCAAAAACTCGGTATAATTCTAGGGACGATATACAGGTCATTGCAGTTGTTGAAAGCCCTCACACATACACATGACCTGCCAGACCGATCTCTTTCATACATTTGATTGGGATACAGTGCAGACCGTTACAGAACACTTTGAGAACAGACCTCTTTTGACTTGCATTCAAATCGTATGCGTGCCCAATTTAAACCTTTAATTTCGGTTGCATGGTGTGAGAGGATAAGTACAATACTGTATGTCTCTTGCATACAACTCTTCTTTGCGAAGCCTTTCTGCGCATATTTAATCTAGATACTAGTTTTCAGTAGTTACTACTAGGAAAGATCTGAAGTGGGTTGTTTTTTCGATTCTGTGCATTCTTGCATTCAGCTGCATTTAGCAACCATCTTTTGCATTTGTAGCTCTGGGTCTCCTTTGGCTGTATCTTTTGAAACTGAGTTTTTTTTTTTTTTCTTTAGAAATGCAATTCACAGTTTATAAAGTAACGAAAGGACTCACTTTAAACTATCTTGCTGCATAGGATTTATTCTGGCCTACTTCTGTTCACCCAATGGTTCGCTATCGTAATTCTTTAGATAAATGAGAACGAGTAATCACATCCAAAAAATGGCTATTTCGAAATTTGACCACTCAGTTTCTACTTGCAGAATTTCCAGGGCGCTTTCAAAATCTTTTTTTCGTACTCGTGTGTTCAATGGTGTTACATGTTAAATTACACTAATTTGTACATCATATTCTAATGCACCATTTCTTTTTTAAGTATACTGTGTAATTTGTAAGAAATTTTACCCCCCCTTTTTTTTTAAATTTGTAATCGTACTTCTTCTAATTTTTTCCTTAATTAACTAGTGTATTTAAAAGGTTTGTAATGTGTCACGTAACTCGAAAAGGAATCAATTTAATTGACTTGCGGATTATTATTATTATTTTTATTCTCTGATAAAATTGTTTTATTTAAGTCGAGTGGCATATTAATATTTGTTCCATTGTAATTTTTTTCTGCCCAAGTATTTAAGTATGTAAAATATTTAGATCTATATCACGAAATTATACTCTATTTTCTATTTCATGATATTTGTAAACAAGGCGTGGTTTTTGTTTTGTTTTGTTTCTCTTAAATTAGATTCATTGACAGTAAATATTTGGTAGTTCTGTTTTGTGACAGTTGAAGGGGTCATTACATGCATAAGCATATGCTACACTTTAACTGACTGAGATCAGTAGGTCGCAAATGATACAGAACAGTTTAATATTTGAAATGTCAATTTTTATTTATCATTTAAGTTAGCATTGTGTATAAGAATACCATTTGTTTAAATGGAACAAAAATGAAATTACTTCAAATATTTACAGAATTAATAACTAATATCTAAATAAAAGAGACACAGCTTGTATCGTCTTGCTAAAATCCTCGCAGAATACAAGAACAAGAGACGAGTAGACAAGCAAGATCTGATCATCCAGAAAACGACAAATGTACTGGTTGTTGATGTCCTCTACTAAGTCAGTATGAACTCAGCAGGTTCGATGGAGAGAGAAGGAGGTCCAGGAGAGAACAGTTGGCATATCACCTGGACAGCATTCGGATCGGCAAGGCAAGAACTCCTTTTCTTCTGCTGCTGTGTGTAAATACTAATACCGCTGGTGCGCACGCAAAATACTTGCAATTTGCGTGTAGATTTAAGTTGTTCTAAAGTGACGCTTCATGACAAGATGAGAAGGTGAAAGTGTATTTTCCCGCCTCATGGCATGGTGAGAAGATGGCAAGTAGTTTAAGGAGGGCCGCCACACAGTTTCTAATAATTATTTATAATTTTGTGATTGGGAAAGTCTTCCAAACGTAGTACAGAAATTAGAACAAAAAGTGGGGTTTCAGTTGTTGTCTATTGATTATAAAATTAGAATGGAATGCAGAACTAACTAATGATGACAGAATGAAAGAAACTCAAGTATCTTAGGAAAGTACATAAATGACATGAAAACGAACCGTATTATCTTATTTCCAAAAGAAGATATTCTTCGAAGGTGTTTTATCTTATCTATATGCACACAAAAAATAGTATTTTCGTATTGTTAAGATATTGGGGGAAAAGTGAGTGAAAATGTTATCAAAAATGAAGCTACTGATTCTCTTAACTCATTTAAGCTTCTATTGTTACAAATCTGACGCCAGTGGTGAGAGATAATAGTGGTGTCTCTCTCTCGCTGTCGAATTGGGTTGCCAAACTAATAAAACGCGATGAGAGACTGCTCATGGATGAGAGAGGTAGGAACAGAGCTAGTCCCAAGAATTTACTAATGAATTGTAAATAAACCCTTTTACTCTTCTTGAAGAATGGGGTTATTATTTTGTCTAGCAGACAAAAGCCATGGCGTTAGTATAACGTGATTTAACAGCTTTCATAGTGCCAGGAAAGGTCCACGCAATTAATCCTTCCGAGTAAATCTAAATTTTTATTGTGAGACTCTAATAAAAATAATAAAAGTAAATATTAAATAGCACACATTCACAGTTCACGCAATCGAATTCAGCTTCTCAAATCTGTGATCATAATATCGTTTGAAACACATACACTCGATAAACTCTGATATTAACGGTCATATTATATACTTTCGAAATTCCTTCTTGTACCTTTTTCTACTGGTTGTAGGTCATTTATTTTTATGACAAAATTGGCGGCCAAAGTCGCCCTTACCTGTTCTGCATTATAACCCCTAGTGTATCATCTCCGTAACTGATTCCATCTTTTAGGCCATAATAATTGTTCTGCGGGGAAGACCACAAAGTCCACAATTTCTGTAACAGTAAATATGTATTAGAGAGGAGGACAAAATTAAAATTTTATGTTTTCAAGTGAGTAAAAAAAAATAGAACTTTGATATACTTTACAAAGGTATCGAGATTTTAATGTATTTCTGAAAAGTAAAATCTCTAGAGGAATTAAGTGAATCATTATGATTTGGTTAATATAAATAACAATGAAATGTATTTTTATATATTTATCAGAATTAAACGTTTCAATATTCATCCTTTAAGGATTTTAAACAAAATAATGCGATTTAAAAGAAATATAAGTAATAGCTAGGGAGTTACAGTTTTAAAATTGTTTCGAATTCATTTTTACAAAACTTTTTTTTATTTATAGTTCTAAATATTTTCTGTAACATATAATAGTAAATTTTAAGTTTATTATTGTGATTCGCTTAATATAATATAAATATCGAATTATAATTCAGAATTACATTATATTTTTCTTCCCAATATTCTTTTGTGAAAAAATTGAATGTTATCTTTAGAAGTTTCTATTCATATTATTCAGTTTTTCGTTTCCAAAATCATAAGATCTATTTATGTTCCTAAAATATCGCAAAATGTCAATATTCCTCAGAAGCTGAATATAGTAAAGTAAATTTAGTATTCATGTTTGGCAAATCTAATAAATAGTTGAAATATATAGCTCCTCTTTTTTGATGAGAAAATAAATAAGTAAAATTGGATGTTTTGATTTTGTTACGAAGCTTAATGTAATCTATAAAGAAAATATAATTTTCTTTTGATCATGCTTGACATCCTTGTGATTCGAGATATAAACCGATCGGCGCCGTCTAAATATTTATTTTGCTACGCCCGATTCATGTTCAAAAGAATGTTCTATTTATTTCCTTTTAAATGAAACGAAATTCGTAGTATATCGATAATTTTATTTTAGATGAATTCTTTTGCTGATGTCAAAATGATTTTTAGCCAGCTGATTCGGTTTCAGTTCTAAAAACATACAAGTTAATAATGCAGTTTGAAATATAAGTTAGATGACGAAATTTGAGTTAATTTACTTTTAAACTTTTCTTTGATGAATATGTCCGAAATACACTATCGGCCATTAAAAGTGCTAGTTTAATGAGTAATTTTGATTGTGAATGCTAAACACATCAAAAATTAAATTTTCATGTAAGATGCAATATGCTGGAATATGCAAATCATTAGCATTTCAGTGTGTGTTTGGATTACGCAATTAACTCTCTCCCACAGTCTACATGAAAGGGGAGATTGTACCGTGTATTTTCGTTTCGGAAGCCGCATTCAAACGTTGTTTGTGTAAAAGTCATGTTATTCTTCGCGTAAGAAGAATAAAATCGCACCAGCACGTGTCGGAATTTGACCGTGGCAGGATCGTAGTCAATTGAGACTGCGGCTAAACGTTTCGCGACTGATCACATGACACCCGTGCGAATATGGAATCAATAAGTCTAGGAGAACCATACAAAACGCCTCCAAGCATGATCTCAGCGGTTCCTGGCTACTGAAATCGTAGAGGGCATAAATGTTGTCTGCACGGCCTTGCGGGATCGTACTGTCTCGTCACGTACCCTGAGTCGGGAACTTGGATAATTTGCGAGATAATAAGTGTACACATGCACATTGTGACTACGTTTCCATCACCCTGGACTATTAGAACGACATCCATAGTTGCGGCTCGTTTGACGCTGTTGCAGAGACATGCATCTGCAGTGGTGTGTTGAATGACGATCATAGACACATGCGCGGCATTACACATTCTTTCTAGACGAATCCGTGTTCTGCGTGGAACTTAATCATGCATATATTCTTGTGTGGAGGCACCAATGAGAACAAATGTTTTCTTCCAGCATTTGTCTTCATCATACATTCTCAGAACTTGGATTATTGGTGTGGGGTGCCATTGGGGACAACATTCCGGTTACTTCTTGTTAGCGTCGCTGGTACTTCGGGCAACCATGGTTACATTTATGATTCGTTAATGTATGAGGCTATGCCCTATCTTCGAGGCTTCCGTGACGATACTTATCAAGAAGACAGTGCATCAATGCATATTGTTCATGCTGTCCTGAGCTTCCTCGACGAAGAGGATGTTCGATTGTTGTCCTAGCATTCATGTTCTTCATATCTGTCACCCTTTGATAACTTGTGATCATGTGTTAGCAAAAGTCTGCAACTCCATCAATCGCAGTCACTGCAAATGATGAACTCTAGCATTGATTTGAAGTCGCATAGAATGATGTACTCGTGTCTGTCATTCTAGCTGTAACTCGATATCCAGCCGAATAATACTTGTCATTACTGCCAGAAATGGCACATATTTACACTGAATTATGTTAAGCAAAGCACCTGTAAATAGAATCATGTTTTCCTCCCATTACGCTGTATATGTGTATTAAATAAGGGTTTTCTCTTTACTTTCCTTCCTGGTGTTGCATTTTTAATGACCAGCGGTGTACGTTAGTTAGTACATGTCTCAGAAATGAAAGTTATGTATTCTTAGATTTCTTTAAAAATGCATATATGAAGGACGATTATATAGGTTGTCGTAATAAGTTGTAAAGTGATTTTTGCACGACTTCTTCAACGACATTGCATACTAATCAATACACTGTCTTTGTATCTTGTGAAAGGATCAAGTTCAGACTTATTAAATCGAGGCAGGTACATGGAGAAAATTGAAAGTAAAGTTAAAATGTCGAAGGTGAAAGATACGATAAGTCATTTATTCGTCACTGCATTCGTTACGAATTTCACCAAGGAGAAAGTGTTCCAAAACCATGTCAATCAATATATTCTGTTCTGGGAGAGGAAATCGCATCGGAATGCGAATTTAGATTTGGACGTTTTAAAGATGGCGAACAAGATTGAAGCGGCGCTCCACTGAAGGCTAGACATAAGGATTTGAAAGCACTGCGCGAAGAAACTGCATCTCAAATACAGAATGAACTTGCCAAACAATTAGGAATGTCACAAAAAGAATTTCTAATCGCTTACATGCAATAGAAAATATTTAGAGAGCAGGAAAATGGTTGCAACATGCATTGAGCCAGATGAATAAGGATAAACGTATCTTGATGTGCAGGATTCTGTTAAAAATGCAACATAGAAAATCTTGCTTGTGTGAAATCGTGACGTGGAATGAAAAAAGGATATGTTATGTCAATTCGAAACTCAAAGAACACTGGGTGAATTTCGACGAAGCAACAATATCATTGGCGAAACGCACCATTCATTGCAAAAAGGTTCTCCTATGCATCTGGTGGGATATGAAAGTTATTCCCTACTACGAAGTTTTGGAGAGCGGTGTAAGTGTAACTGCTGAACGCAACAATTGCTGCGATTGAACCAGGAAATCAGCCGAAAACGTCTATTTATTGGCAAAGGTTTGCGCCCCTTGAAGTTGCTCCATGATTACGTAAGGCTTCGTGTTGCAAAACCAATCAAGGATGCGATAATAACTCTTTCATGGGAAGTTTTGGAACACCCGCCGTATAGTCCCAACATAGCCCCCTCAGACTATGATTTGTATCGATCGATCAGTGCCTTGTTTTATGTACACTTCCAGTCAGTGGACGAAGTACGAAAATAGGTTGACGATTTTGTCGCTTCAAAAGACGAATCATTCCACACTGCTGGCATCCGTCATCTGCCCGACCGATGGCGAAAGGTGTTATATTGCGCTGGTGAATGTTTTGATGAATAAATGAATTATTTGCAGCTCTCAATTATGTATTTATTTCTGTGAAACACGCTTTAAAACTTATTACTACACTTAATAATTAAAGTTGCACTTTCAAAAGACTGTTAAAAAAAGAACCACTAGTTAGAATAACCTGATATTTCATTTGAGTATTTTTGAAGCAATGGGAATTTGCTTTGTGAAAGAAAAAAAAAAAATCGTTCAAAAGTGGACCGACAGAGAGCGCTGTACTAGTCATAAGAGGCTAATCAAAAGACGGAACATGTTGTTAGGCACTCTTTGTTCAAAGCCCATCCACTACGACAAAGTGGTGCTGCAGTGGATAGGGAAAAAATCGGTTTTTCACTGTCCTAGGCCAAAAAAAGTTTAAAAAAAAATGCTAAACGGAATTAAATCATCAAGAAAAGGAAGGTCACGAATTAGCTGCTACTACTTGCTTGAGAAATGCTCAATATGGTGTCAACTGGTTTCTGCTACAAGCTGAGATCTCAAAACAGTATGTTCCACAACAGATCGTAGTGTAGCAGTTGTGATATTGTGAATTTGTTGAGTACATGTTTTTAATTCAGCTAAGTTCACTCTCTGAACTCCGTTGACAACATGTTTTAGGTGAACCCACAACCAGAAGTCACCAGGTGATCGGGGCGGTCAGGCTGTTGGAAAATGGTGACTGATAATTCTGTCATTTCCAAAATACATGTTGAGCAGCTGCTTCACTGGATTTAAAATGTGTGGAGGTGCACCATCTTGTTTAAAAATTGTGCTATCCACACTGTTGCTGTGCTGGAATGAGCTGGGTTCGCATCTCGAACTTTCATCTCGGAAGTTTCTACGCTGGGAGGACTGGGGACCTGAACCCGATTTAACACCACCGTGTAATTGGACAGCCCCATTACACGGTGTGTCTTCGGTGGATCAGGGTACGAACCTGCGACTCGACGGAGACAACGCTGGTTACGAGTCCACAAGCATGACCGCTAGTCTACCACAGCCTTAATTAGCTTTCGCAAGTATTTATTGTGCAAGATCGTGGATAATGTTTTGTACAAAATAAGTTATACTAAATAGAGGGATGATTTTGATATGAAAAATGTTAGTAATCTTTACTGCATCTATTTTCCAAATTTATATGATTGGAGAACTTGTTTTTAAAAATTAGAGTTAATTATAAGTTTTTTTTTTTTTTTTTTAAAAAAAAAAAAAAAATTAAAAAAAAAAAATGTTTTCTTTTATGAATTTTTCTCACCTATTCAGCTGTATGTATAAATGACAAGTTTTTAGTTTCATTAAATTCTTTTCCTCTTTCTTAGAATATTTCGTAATGTACATATGCCTCTTTTCTCTCTAGTATGACTTTTTAAAATGAATTGTTATAGCTAATTAAATGTAATTTGAAAATTCAGATGATATTTTCATTAACTAGGCTCGGTGAGCTTTAATTTTTACGTACAGTATTAATTATTAACTTTAACCTTCATGTAATGATATATTACTGCAATCTAACATTATTTTTGATATCCAGAAATAGATATAGAATAATGATATTGGATTTCACTCCCAGACTAGAATTGGGAATTCATATCTTATCACTCCAAAAGATGAATTATTCCCCTGGGAATCCATAGAAAAAACAGTTATTACGATATGGCATAAAAAATTTAATTGCTTTTTTGGTATTATTGCAATAAATTCAGAGAATCTGATACGAGTTTGTACAAAAAAAAAATAATGAAAGATAATATTCAAAAGATAATTTTTTCATGAATACCTCTTGAAACCATTTTTATTTACATCACCTTAAATAAATTAATTAGAGCATCGAATAGAATTTTTTTTTCATCTGAAAACTAAACTTTTTATTAGAATAGGAGAAAAAATAAAATAATTTTGAAACAATTTTTAAATTGAATTTACTTAATCGATTTATCGCATGAAATATATTTGTTTTCAAAAGTTTTTTGCTGTACATATATGTATTTTTTAAACAGTTAAACAATTTTCACATTATATCATCGCTTCTTGAAGTATAATTTGAAAATTATATCAATTATTCAAAGATAAAAAAAATTCTAGTCATAATTATGTAATGCATTTTAATATATCTGGCGTAGTATGCAGAATGCAGTGCTAGAAAAAAGTTTTAATGTCGAGCGAAACATCTTCAAATTTAGAAAACGCTTGCGAGTTCAAGTTATGAAATTTTTTACGACTTAAATTAATGCTATCAGAGGATGAACAAAAGTATATTTGTAAAAAACTCTGACTTTTTTTTTTTTTTTTTGATTATGTAAAAATTATCAGAGCTGGCGGAAGGCAACTTGGAAAAAAAGCTTAATGTCGTGTCGTGATGATTACATCATCTGAAAGAATAAAGTAAGAAGACATTGCTTGCTGATTTTGGAAACAAATACAAGTTTTGTGAAAGCGGAATTGTTTTATTCTTGATTTTGAAACTGTGAAGAGAATATTCTTTTTAACAGAAATTGAACAACGCAAAATACTAGCTTTTAAAGAGGCTGCTCACAGTGGTGTTGAAATTGCACGAAAATTTAGAAGATCAGATGTTAATTAAGGTCACTAAATTTACTACGATGGATCCAAGTAAATAAACAAACAATATTTATTATTTCCAAACTATATTGGAACCAAGAGAGTGCGAATCTATGACCGTTTCGTTTTACAGCCGTTAGACTACTACATTCAAAACATGTCTCTCACATTCCAAGCAAGAAGAGCACCACCTCGTGGCTTTAGAATAAACCTCTTTGATTTAATGCGAGAAAAACGACAGCGGACTTAAACAGACGTATCTACATGAAACTCTAATCTTGTGCAAACTTCTAAATGTAAAATTTGTTGATTGAGCCGAAACATACATACCGGGTTTAATGTGTTCCGTGTAGTGCACTACGCTTGATGTACTGGTCAAAAAGGGAACAAAGTGATCGTGTATGATACCTATTTTGAATCCTGGCTGGTCTTTCCTAAAATACATTTAGAACCATATGTTGAAACAGGTGTTCGATGATTTTCAGTGTTCAGCCTTTCATCCCTTTCTTGCTGGTGTTATCCAGGGAATTGGCGGTAGTTGTGATGACCCTCTTTAAACTACTTGCTACTCTCTCACTTTGCCTTAAGACGGCACAAATAACTTGCACATTATCATCTTGCCACGAGGCGGCACTTTAGAATAATTAATTTCTGCATGTGCGCATTTAGGCAAATTGAAAGTAGTCTGCGTGCGCACCTGCGATATTAGTATTTATACCCGCGCAGCTATCTCAGCAAAAGGAGCTCTTCCCTTGTCTATCCAAATGCTGTCCTGATGATTCCAACTACTGCTCTACTTCCTCTCCTGTCTGGACTCCCTTCTCTGCATCGACGGACCAGCTGAGTTCACTTTGGACCAGTAGATGATATCTCGCAACAAAAGGATCATCATTCTTGATATGTAACTATCCAGATTTCCCTGAAGTTGTTTTCTATATATTTGAATCTTGCCAAGTATTTGCTTGCTTCACGTCGATGAAGATACTCATCATTTGTTCATAAATATGTTCCAATCTAGAACCATTACTTTATGATGCAAGCTGTGTCCCATTGTAAATATGTGAACTAACTTCATTTTTATTCTATTTTGGACGAATATATTCTCATGAACAATACTGACTGAAATGACAAATAAATATCGATATTTTAAATATTAAATTGTCCTGGATCATTTGCGACCTACTGATCTGAGCCAAGTGAAGTGTGATATATACTTATGCATCTAAATACCCCTTCGTGGTCAACAACGCCCACTTGGATGGTACAGACCTCGTTGAAAACCATTGATTTAGCTAAATATGTATTTGTCTGCTGTGTTGAGACTGAGAAATATGTACAGTACCTCCCAATAAGGGACACCCCATGGAGCAGACATTTTGTACCTTAAATAGAGGTGTCCCTTAATAAGAGATAAATTCATATACTATTCAAAGGTACCGAGACCTATATAATTGTTCCTTAAATAGAGGTGTTACTTAATAAGAGTTACTACTGTATTTGGCAAGGAATTCACGTAGGAATTGCTATTTAATTTACTCTGAGTATTTGGGACTCAATATAAATATTGAAAGGGATCAACATTTATCCATTTTTTTCATTATTAATATATCTGTGTGCCGGAGGCAAAGGTCACATTGTCCATTTTAAAATGTTTTTCTGAATTTCACTTGGTGTGTGTGAGCGTGTCATCAAATTTTCGATCGTTAATTTAACCAACTTCTCATCAAGCTAGAGCTTTGAAATTTTGGGAATCGTTCGTACTCGCCTAACAATGCAATATTTAGACGTTTGCGACAAGTTTTAACTCATATTTTTTTTAATAATGCAGTTTAGCCCAATCACTTGGCACGATTTTAAAAATTGGTACCAAACTTGGCGATTTTTTTGGGCTGAACATTAAGTCCGTGAAACGGAACAGGGTAGCCACATTTGGCAAAATACCGCCAAATAATTCCTGTCTCCAAGGGAGGTTGGGTTAAACTGCGTTCCAACCATTTAATTTACCGGATGAATCAATTAATTTTAGTTAGTTCTAACGTTGTTATGTATTTCACTTGGTGTGTGTCTGTCTGTGTGTGTATCAGTGTGTCGTCAAATTTTTCAAATTTTCGTCAATGTAGTGTTAAACCTATGGAATTTCTGCTATCATCCTTGTATATTTACTGTTTTATCTATTTAAGTGCAAAAAAGAGTATCTGAAAGAGAAAAATAATGAAGGTTTCTGTGTACTTTCATTTTTCTCCTGATTGTTTTATTATTTTTTTTAATCCCTATTTTAATTATTTGTTGGTGAGGTTTCCAGTCTTCAAAAAGTATCCTAAAACATTTTCAAAAATCGGTGAGGAAACGTATTGTGCATGAACTTTATTATTTTTTTGCTCTTTCGGTTGCTCTTTATGCATCCAAGCAGATAAAATAGTTATAGATTTGAAAACTTCAATAGAAATGCCATAGAATCAACATTGCGTTCACAAAATCAAAATGGCCGGTAGACGAGAGTCTTAAGCATCTCTGCAGTAAAATTTCAAAAATGGACATAGAACTCTTTATCTTCGGCATACAGATATAAGAAAATTTCAGAGATGCAAAGAATTTATTCACTTGAGCAGAAGTGTGATTATATTAAGGAATTTTTAATTGGATTAAATAATGGATACTCTTCACTTGTGAATTAATTTTTAAAGCAATAATAGATTATTCCATATCAAGTTGGATAAGAAATTTTTTGGAAAAGTAGTGTGAATAATTCGATATAAAAACCAACGTTTTTAAAAATAACGTTTTTATATGGTAGCAAAGTTTATTAAAGAAAATTATTGAAATATTAGTTAAAACTGTTAGTTATTTTTAACTTTAAAATTTACTTAAAAAGATACATTTGTGAGCATATTAAGAAATTCATAATACTCATAAAATCAAAACATGCATTTGAAAGTTTGTAAGTCATTCTATTAAAAAAAATGGGAACCAGAATTCAGGAAAGGTTTATCCTTGGCGACAAGAATTATTTGGCAGTATTTTGCCAAATGTGGCTACCCTGTTCCGTTTCACGGATTTAACGCTCAGCAAAAAAAAAAAAAAAACAATCGCCAAGTTTGGTGCCAATTTTTGAAATCGCGCCAAGTGTTTGGGCTAAACTGCATTATTAAAGAAAATATTAGTTAAAACTTGTCGCAAACGTCTAAATATTGCATTGTTAGGCGAGTACGAACGATTCCCAAAATTTCAAAGCTCTAGCTTGATGGGAAGTTGGTTAAATTAACGATCGAAAATTTGATGACACACACACACACACACCAAGTGAAATTCAGAAAAACGTTTTAATATAAAAGAGGCAGTTTAAGAAGAGTTTTTTTTTTCAAAGATATCAATTACATATTTGTGTAACTCGAATGGATAACCAATAATATTTTCATTCTAAACCTACTATTCATTTTAAGACTACAAACTTATTTCATTTTTTTTATATACTGCTGTTTGTAGAAAATGCAACACCATGAAAGAATCATCAGAATCAAATGAAATTTAATGCAGAAACGACTTGTACTGATACAAATAAATGATGAAATTTTCAAAACAAAAGAAACAAATTAAGCGTCCGAAATCAGTATTTGGTGCAGCCACCATGCGCTGCAATAAGTGCTGCTATACGACGTGGCATGGAGTCAAACAGATGTTGAATATCTGCTTGAGGAAGAGAATTCCATATCGCTTGTATGCGCAACCAAAGTTCGTCTTTGGAAACTGCAGGACGCGGATCACGAGCGAGACGCCGACCAACCATATCCCACACGTGCTCAATAGGCGACATATCCGGTGAATAAGCAGGCCAAGGAAGAAGTTGCATGCGTTGTGCTGAACAGAAGTCTCGAACAGTCCGCGCAACATGTGGGCGTGCATTATCCTGCTGAAAGATAGCTCCAGGGATGCCTTGAAGGAAAGGAACGACTTCGGGCTGTAGCACTTCACGGACGTACCTGTTGCTATTGAGATTACCCTCGATTCGTATCAAATTGGATCGTCCATGATACGAAATCGCACCCCAGACCATAACTCCGGGTGTTCGACCACTATGTCGTTCAATAATACACTCAGGAAGGCAGCGTTGACCGGCATAACGTCTAACACGAACACGGCCATCATGGGTCCACAAATTGAAGCGTGATTCATCTGAAAAGACAACTTGGTGCCAATCAGCTCGCCTGTCTCTGTGCTCAAGAGCCCACTGCCGACGCAGCCGTCGATGATTCGCCGTGAGGGGAATCCTGTATAAAGGCACCCTTGCACGCAATCCACGGCGCAGCAGACGACGACGAATTGACGAAGCCGACAATTGTACACCTGTAGCAGTAGACCAACGTGCTGCCAGCTGCCTGGAGGAAGCTGTGCGATCATTCACCGCCATGCGGAGCAGGTGTCGATCATCGCGCTCTGACGTCACCTTCTGTCGTCCAGTGCCTGTTTTTCGAGTTGTTCGGTGCTCGTCGGTCCACTGCTTCCAAACTCGCATCACTGTGGAACTGTTCCGCTGCATACGAGCTGCTATTGCGCGATAGGAAAATCCTCCTTCTCGAAGGCCGATTATCCTCCCTCGTTCAAACTCCGTAAGTTGCTTGAATTTCTTATTCTTCCGTCGTGGAGGCATACTCAGGTCTCACTAAACGTTTGCCACTAACAAATAATCATAGACTTTTTTCAACGTCCCGCTACAGCACTTTATTTATACGCTTTCAGCATCAATTCAGAGGGCGCTGCGCGCGCCGCGCACGCGCGATGGCTCTGAAACTTTATTAATTTGCATAATATCCTATAATTGACATTTGCTGCGAATTTCATTTGATTCTGATGATTCCTTCATGGTGTTGCATTTTCTACAAACAGCAGTTTATATATAATTTTTTTTTTATCAGAATAATCCTTCGTTTTATGTTAATATTTTTCTTTTCTGAAATCTCAAGGAAAAAAGTGAATTGCAAACTCATTTCTCTCATAACCAAGGATAATTTTTCCATGTCTGACTTTAAAAAAAATAATATATGAAGAACTTTTGGAATTTCATGATTGATTTGTATTGCCTTTTTTTTTCCATCTGGTTTTTATAATCAAATGCATTGAACTAATCCAATATTTTATATTGCTCTCTTCTTTCTGGTCGTCCCCATCTCCCGTGAAATATGATCCACAATATCCTCTAGAATATGACAGGGAAATAATGCCTGGAATGTTTTCAGCTTGAGCTCTTTGAATTATGAATACCACAAATCGTTTATTCTTTTCAGGCGTGTCAAATCCCACGAAACGCATTCCTCCGTAATTCAAAAATACTCGCATTGTGGTTATTTAATTTTCACTCGATGTGCGTTGAATGAAAGAAGAAAGACTTTTATTTTTAAGAATATTTTATGCTCTTTTCCAATATAACAATACCTTTTCTGAGAGTAAAAAAAAAAATTAATGTCGTTTCGCCGTTGTTTGAATTAAAAGCGAAAGAACAATTTAATAAACACGTGTTTTTAATTAGAATAATACGTTACAGTTTTCAGAGGAAATTTATATTAAACTTTTAATTTACGAGTCGCATTTTCCCCTTCTTTTTCTTTTGCATTAACTACCGACTAAGTGTCACTGGATTTGCTAATGCATTGTTAAAAGTTGGAGGTGACTTCAAGGAGAGAGTTGGCTGTTTCCATGTTTGTCGTGTATATTTAACTAGTACTGTATAAATTATTAAAATAAATGGGCAGATATAACGTGCATTATAATAAATTGTACAATTCCACTGTTACTTATTACAATGTTACGAAAACGTTATTAAATACATATAATACAAGTAATGTACCAAAATTATTTCGAAGAATTACTTCAAAACTGGTAGAGTAAAATTTGCTTCTCCAGAACCTGCGATCTCTAAATAAATAATAAATAAGTTTGCGGTCTACTGGTTAATGCGATATTCTTTTTATTAGTTGTTCCTCTAACGTCCGGTTAGCTGTTTAAAATTTCTCGATATTTTGCACCATAAAGAATTTTATCATTTTACTTATAAAATATCATTTGAATGTATCCTTTGGCGTTGTTCCTTAGAATTTGGAATTTGTTTTTTTTTCTTTCGTAGCGGATTCTGATCTACTTCATTAATCTGATAAAGGAGCTGTATTGTTGTATTAAGCAATTCAATCAATTGAATTCGATGTCTAAAGAGTTTTTAATCTTCATACACAAAATTAAATAATTTTTTTCTAAAATTACAACTTGAAGTACAGTTTCTTTATTTTATATTTGTTTACGAAACCGCTTGCCTGTTACATTACTCAGATAAAAGAAAAGAAACATTCACAGAGATTTCGTTGGTCAATAAGGAAGGCTTAAACAATGATCCCACCAACTTTGGCGACAAAATGAAGGTTCTCGGAAATGCTGGAATCTTGTCAATGCCTCAATTAGGAGAACAAATTTTAATACCTGTGTTTTCTCTTGTCCCGAATATTTGCGAAATTTTTTTTTCATTTGCCATTGTCCTCTTTGCTGAACACAGATTTCATCGTATACTCACGGGACCTTAATTTTTGTAACAATATTCTAATTTTTTTTTGAACAGATCACAGCTTACCTAAATTAGAAGCCATACTATTAAATTAAATAAAACTACTTTGAACTACTAGAATTTTTATTGTTATTAAATCCGATATATCTTTTATGCAAATATTAGTTAAAATTATCTTGATATTGCTTGTATTACAAATTACAGTGATGTGTATATTGAACATTTTTAATTTGTGTTCATAAATTTAGAGATTACATATAAATTAGAAAATATTTGGGGGAAAAAAACATCGAATATATTTTAGGAAGAATTAATTCTTCGAACTGTTTTGTTTTTCCGTATAGTGCAGTAAGTGAAGGTATTCTTTTCATTAGTTGGTTTTTCTTTCACAAGTTCTACATTTAAATCTTCTTTACTCAGAACAATCTCATCTTTTACCTTTTTTTCCCCTTTGTTTTATTTCATCTCATTCTAGGATTACTCTTTTAGCATTCCATTTTGAAAATTGGTGTTCCATTTTTGATATCTGGAATGTTTGGTTTCTAGACGGTTGTAGCTGCTATTCCAGCTGTAGTAAAAAGAATATAAAAGCTGTTTTGCTCCATTTTACTACTGGAGTAACTTTTTTCGCTGCCATTTTCTGATTCCCATGACAAATTGTTGTATACTGAAAAGAAAAGAAACGAGCTGTAGTAAAGAGTTGGTTCGGTAAAATATATGTGATGGATTGTGGTGTAGTTGACATGTTACCCTAAAGATCCGAAATCGCAAATTATTTTTTGGAGAACAATGTATAAACTTTTGTCGAATCTCTATAAATCGAAATTTTGGGTAGTTCGAATTTTTTTGCCCGGTCTGGAGAATTCTGCATCAAAACAATAAAAAAAAAAAAAATCGTGGCTGATTCGAATTTTATTTTGGATGAATCGAATTTTTCTCGCGATTCCTTAGATATTATAGCGGTAAAAATGGTTTATGAATGTCAGTCTTATGTGGAAGATTCCATTTTTTTCATCACTGGATGGATTGGAATGATTTACAATGGCTCAAATACTGCATTCAATGAGGCAAGTAAAAATAAATTATTTTTATTAAACGTTATAACTTGATACGGTATCTAGCAAATATATTTTATTCTATTGAAAATTAAAAATAAATGTATTGTAAAAAACATATATTTTGTAAAATAAAGCTTGTATGTTAAATCTTTGATTATTGATTTTTTTTTATAAATCTCTTTTCTTTAGGGAACAATTTGCAATTCAAATTCCCCCAAATTTGACTGTGTGATGTTGGGCTATTCGCTAATTTCTCTCCACAAACCTCGGTGACTTTATAGTAATTCGAATTGCACAAAATTGCAATTTTTTCCCAACCAAAATGAAACGTGATGAAGATAAAAGTAAAAGGAATTGAATTTGAACTAATGATAAATAAATAAAAGGAAAGTGAAGGGAGTTAAAAGATAACGTCAGACTTACATATAATTGTAAGTTGTGTTAAAGCACAGCAGTTAATGTTTAGAATTTAAGCGAATCTTAGTTGAAGTATTAAGATAATCGGCTGTTTGTGTGAAGTGATTGAATCAAAACGAGTAAATTGGTAAGCTAAGATTTTATTAGTTGATTCTAATTTAAAACTGATGAATAAAGTGGGATATGAGAAAGAGCGAGCTTATGTAACCTTCAGTGATAATTAAAGTAATTTATCTTGTTCTAACGTATTCTCAATTTGAGTCTGGTATTTATTAACTATTTAATAAGAGGACAAAGGCAGTGAAATTAAATAACGAAGAGATTGCGTTACAACTGTATATGCGGGAAACTTTCATTATTCTTCTTCTCCAGTTTTTTTTTTAAAGGAAATAATTTTCTTCTAATTCTACGAACTATTCAGCTTATTTTTAGAATTTATAGGATGACGAGAGATTTTTTAGAATCTCTTTCTCATAGTCTCAAAACAAATGTGCCTTCGAAATGTGATTTTAGGATTTAATTGTTTTATTAGGATTTAATTGCTTCATTGGACAAGATAATGAAGTTTAATTTCCTAAACGAAAGACTTTATTTCTGCAAATCACATTATAAATGTAACACTAAGCAAGTAACTTTTTAATTGACTTATTTTCTTTTAAAGGCAAGAAAATACCTTCAGAAAACTTCCGTTACGTCTCGTTTATTTCCTTTCTTTCATGTTTTAAATCGTGAAAAGCATTGCAACCAGAAAGAAACTTTCGACGCTTCTTTGGCGGACTTTACTAATCCGCTTTGCTGCAATTTAAAATCTTAGGCTAAGATAACATTTCTCCTTTTTCCCTCCTTTTCTAGCCTTTTTCAAAGACCTTTTTTTGTATTTCCCGCTTTCAACTCAAAGTATATACTGATGCCTTCTTTTATGGCATTATGTTTTTTCCTTTCTCTTTTATTTATTTAATAGAAAGAAACGGGGAAAAAAAAGGCTTGTTCAGTTCATGACATGAAATAACTCTGAATGTAATGTTGTTACCAGTGTGGACAAATTAGTGTTGGCATTGTGATAGCAAAAAATTCTTTTTTCTCGTATTTTATTTGACAGAGAGGGTGAGTAAATAATCATCAATTTCGCTAGATAGGTATTTTTTTGTTTGCAAATAGTTTCGACCATTTAAAAAGAAACATTTGCTGGTTGATTGTGTTTGATAATGTACATAGAATTCATTCTATACGAGAAAAAGCTTACCACAAAGGTAAATGGAAAGGACATAATTTTGAAGCATAATCTTGTCTAGTAAAAATATTTAATTCTGAGCAATTGGAAAAAATACTTACAAGAGTAACTTGTTTTAATGACGGAGAATTTTTATCTTTTTACGTATATAGTTATAGGGGGGGGGGGGTTCTGGTGTTTGATCGTTTAAAACAAATTTTGAATACCATATTTTGTTTGCAGTGCCCAAAGTTTTTCTAACATATTGAAATGAATCCAGTATTATTCGAAAGAGAAAGATTGAAATAATTAAATAATTCGAGCCAAAAAAATAGATTTGTTCAAGGTATTCTAAATTTCGGGTAAAAGTTCGTAATTTTTTAAAAACCATTAATTAATGTGAAAAATATTAATTGGAATCGAAAGAGTAAGTGTAGCTTCATATTAATGTTAAATAACTTTGTGAAAGAGAAAATGACAACAAATCCAACACTATGTGAATAATTTCCTCACGTTATTTTCGAGTGGAAATTATTAACTTTCAAAATTTACTGAAATTTGTTTACGAACTCGCGTCAGTGTGGTGAGGTTATCCGCAAAAAATAGACAAAATAACCGTCGTCTGTGGTGGGGTTATGTGAGTTAGCGGTACTGATAATAAAACATTTATAGTTATGCTTAAACAATGCCGTATATGTCAGTTTCTTGTGATACATCCTTCGAGATACATGTTTAAATTTCTCTTTATCTTCGATGAATTCTTTTAAATGAGGATGGCGAGTTGTTGAGATTTTGGGAAAATTTACTTTTTAGAAAAAGAACTAATTAAAATAAATGTGAATTCTGTGAAAATTTCTTGAATTTATTAACTAAGTGACAACAAAAACATTTTTTTCACGAAAAATTGAACCATAAAAAGGTTATAATTCGATTTACTTGTAGAAATTTGGAATGAAAACTGTCAAGAGCATCAAGATTTACTCTTTTTTTACGTAATATTTTCATTTCCATTTTCAAAACAGTTCAGTAACGTCTCAATTTACATTCATGCAGCTCGCTTATCGAAAAACCAATGGGTATGAAAAATCATTTCCAAACACGTCATCACGAAAACAATTTTTTTAAAAGATACAAAACACAAGCATTAACAGAGAACGATAAACAATTTCATTGTGTGTTGAAGAGCTAATTTTTCCTTAATTAGTTTTCGTGACGTAAAGACGTAATCCCCTCAGGGTCTGAAACGAATATATAGTTTTCGAACCAAGTCCTCATTCATTTCACTTCAATTAAGTAATCCGCTAATGCCTAAAAGCATCCGTTTACTTAAATTAGTGGATGACAAGGATGTTCTGTTTTCACCGCACCTATTTTCGATGTCACCGTAACTTAGTCTCCTTTCCGTATCGCGAAACATAATGCCCTAAGGGAGCAATGAGGAAAGTATGTCACTGTCTTCAACTGCTGTGAAACGGTCCCCCTTTTTCTGGTCTTTTTACTTTCGTTTTGCTGAGGAAGCTGTACTTAATGTTCCGGTGCTAAGTTTTGTTAGAATAAGGCCTCTGTATGGGTGACTTTTTGCCATTGGTCGTTATTAATTTTTTTAACATGTGCTAACATGTTTTGAAACAATACAATTGCGTGGGCGTAAAATAAAGGATACATCGTGTTAGGTTCAAAAGATTGACATTATGATACATTATGATTATATTAATTACATTTGGTTTGCTTTGCGTATATGTACTAATATACGCTATGATATATTTAATTTAATATTTTATCGTCTGCTTTTATTTTAATATCCGAACGAATATTGTTGTCTGCTTTAATAATTTATCGTTTGCTCTAATTTTAGTATAATAATTGATTTTTATGGCAAAATCGTCTGTTTTTTTTTAAAATTCTTTTTTGTTGTAAATATTGGCAACGTTTTTGTACTTTAGAATGTTTTGCTTATGAAAATAAAAAAGCATTAGGAATCTGAAGAAGGTATTTTCTTTTCTTGATTCTGATTACTTTTGTGGAGTCTAGGGCTCGGAAGTACGCTAATTAATATTCTTTTTGAAAAAATTTACTTTTTCGAGAGCAAACAGAAAAAAAAAGAAACCAAACATTTGTTCATGTCAAAAATGAAATTGGCAACGCCATTTTCAATTTTTTTTAATATGTGCGAAAATGTTATTGATAATTCATTGTTTTCTCTATATGTGTATATTTTCTTAATTACGTCGAATGCATCACATTTAGTGAAGCCGGAGTTAATCATTAGAATTTTTTTTATCGTATGAATTTTAAAAAACGCTGAATAGAATTGGAAACAGCTGCTAAGAAAACTATACAGAGATCATTATCTTTGAAAACTGCACAGAGAGGAATAATAAATTAAAATTTTGGAATTTAGCCTCTTTTTGAAGTAAAATTCCTAAATCTAGTTGAAAATACATTTTTTGAAAGATATTTCTTCTCATTTATTTGATATTCAATGCTACATTGAAGTTAATTATGAATCACTGCATGTGCAGGCTATTCTTGTATCGTTGTGATTACATGAAACTACTGATAAAAATGAAATCTTTCTATGGATTGCCATCAGAAAAATAATACTTTCATTAAAAAAATTATTTTCCATTTTGTTTTTTCACAATTACATTCATGTTTAATTTCATATATACTAGCGTATACATGTAACTGCTGATAATAATGAAATCCTAAAGTGTATTCTTTTCGAAAAATAATGATTCTGGGAAATGATTTTTCGCGGTTATATTCTTATTTAGTTTCGTATCGATCTGTGTTTATTTGGAAAAGTGCCTACATTTTCTTAATGCAGAATGTCGTGATACATTTTATTTTAGATCAATTTTTGTAATTTTAATGCAATTCAATTAAAATATCGTGAAAGGGATGAATTTCTGTACATGGAAAAAAAAAAAAAAAAAACTGTAATTGTAAAGCCAGAACTTCTGTCAACGACGAGTATTGTGTTGTTATTTTATCCAATTATGAATCTTGTATGTCGAGTATGTTATATTGTTACAGCGAGAAGGTTCCCTACAACGTTACTCTAAAAATGGAAAAGAGACATTTACAGATATTTCGTCCAATATCAAGGAAAGCTTAATCAATGATAACCCCACTTTGGCAACGGATTTGGCGACCAGTTTAGTGACTTGGCGATGAACTTAGATATGAAATGGTTCTTTAAAATGCTGGAATTTTCCTGAAATTTCAAATTTGGGAGAAAGTCGTGGATTTCTCCTGAATTTTCCTGGCAGGAACGGCTATAAAATTGGAGAGTTAGGAAACCTGAGAGAATCAGTTGGATATTGGACCGATGAACCTGTCAGAATTGGCCTTGCTAATCTGCTGGAAGCTGTCGAAGTCCATGCGAAGTATTGCTTTGGAGATTTGTCTGTACTGCGAACGTTATTGAAAGTGATCATCACAAATACTATTTCGTTTGTGTGTTGCAGATCTGTGCAAGTGCTGTTTTTGTTCCTGTTGTGTCGTTAAACTTTACAAGTACTGTGTTTCCCGGTTGTGCTATTAATCTTTTCAAGTTTTGCTATTTGTGTTCGTCTTGTCCTAAATATTTGTGAATGAAGTTTCATTTGCCATTATCCTCCAAGTTCGACTGTTTTCTCGTCACTCCTAAGAGATAGAATTTTGTTAACAATAAATTGGCATAATTATTTTTTTTCTTCGTATTATTACATTATAATTATACGATTGTATTTTTATTATATTGTACATTATAAAAATATTCGAAACTACTGTCTGCTTCGAATGATTGTAAATTATCTGATATGTCTATTGTTTCAGGAAAAGGCAACTGTTTTTAAGAATATTTCCTGTAATCAAAAATGAATACAATGCTCCATAAAAATATGAATTAAGTTTTTTTATTTCTAAAAATTGTTAATATGTTCAAAAAATGATATCTATCTCCTAAAACGGGTTGAATACTCACATGATAGTCTTTCAATGAAAATTTCCCCTTAAATCGTATTTTTCTCTTATGCATACATTAACTGTGCACATTGTCTTTTTTTATTGCAGTGAAAATAGTACTCAAGAGTTATGTTATATATTTGGAATTTATAAATTATACGTATTTTTTTAAAATCGAAATTACATTAGAATTATTTATTAGTATTTCTTCTGATTCGGAGTATATCTTAGATTACGTGAGTGGAGGGGAATGGGGGAAGAAGAATTAATTAGAAATCCAATTTTGTTTTTGAATTCTCGAGACTTTTCCTGTAGGATTTTGAATTCGTAATTACAGGGGATTAATCCTATGGATTTCTTCTTATTTTTTCAAATCTAAACTATTGTATATTTATTTTAAGGGGTCTGAGGACTCTTAACGCTTGGCCGTGTATCGAAAAAAATATCATTTTTCAAAACAATATAATTTACCAATGAAAAGCAGACAATTGAAATTTTTACCAAATAATAATCATATTTATTTACATTTTTTCTCATATTTTCATGAGATTTGAAGAAATATTTAAAAAGTTATAATGAAATATAAATTAGACATTTTTTCAAAATTAAGGAAATCTATATTTTGCTGCGCGCAGGATTCTGAAGAATATTATTGATTAAAATTTACAAAAGTGATGTTATCTAGTAAAAAAAGTTCAATTTTAAAGTTATAAGTTATACACACTTTTAGAGAAACTTAGAGAAAAAATTTTTATTACATAATTAAAAAACATTATGAAATTTTAAGAAAAAAATCCAATTAAAATTCATGTAAAAGATTTTCTGTTAATAATTTGTACAAAAATTGATCTATAAGTCATAAAGAAACCTTTTTTGAACATGTATATAAAATTTCACTCTGATATCTTAAATAGTTTCTGAGAAATCCTGCGCGCTACTTAAAAATTTTTGTTTTGAGAAAAATGGAGTTAAAGTTGAAAAATAACAAAAAAAGAATTCAAATAAAATAACATACATTAAAAAGCCCCAGGATCATAAGTACTTCCCTCAGTAATCTTATGATGTTCCATTTCTATAGCTTTTTTAATTTTTTTAACCTTACGAGCTTCAAAGGAAGCTTCGGTTGCTCACTTCTTGGCAGTTGAAACGCGCACTTTGTTGAAACTTACACATTTATAAATATATTTCCTGTGAATTTTCAAGCCTAAAGCAAGCATCAAACCAGCTTGACTTTTACGTCCATCATTGTATTCACATACAGATATGAATGTGGCTATTTTAGCAACTGTTAGGCCTGACTCAATTACTTTTGGGCTATATTTCCAAATCAGTGAGTTCTGTGACTCATTTGCATTTTGGGTTTTACCACCTAAACATCTTCGCAACAACTTCAAATGCGATAAATCCTTAAAAACAGGTTTAATTGATTCCGAAACTGCTTTTGGTAAGGTGTTCTTATGTTTATATTCCTGAGCTTTGTTGTTAAACTCCGAAACATTATATTTACACCAACTGTCACTACCTTTAGGGCAGAACCAGTGCTTCGGCTCATCATCTGTACTAGCTGTATGAGCCCAAACAGCCCAGATAGCTTGCCTCATCTCTCTGACATTTTGAGCATTGGCACGGATTGCATTACCATAGTAGATTGTCAATTTATTTATGACAGCATCCGTTAGGCGACCCTTTCCACCAATTGTTTTCCCATCAGACAGCTTCTTTTTCCCCATCGAGGCTTTCAATTTCCTCATGTGGCTGCCCATTCTCTTTTGAACATGTCCAACGCACTCAATTTTATCAATTGTGATGCTGTCACCGTATAGCTTTTTTCCAACAATAGATAAAAATGTTTTTGAATCTCCATCACCGATGTATTGTTGATATATTGAGCTATGTTTGCGTTCAGTTCTGAGAAAAAATTTTTGCATTTCACTGACTTCCATTTGTCCAGCGGATCCGTAGTGGTTTTTTTTTTTTTTTTTTTTTTTTAAAAAAATACTGGTGTTTAGCCAAATAAGCACTATATTTGTGCCCAAACTTTGGCCCCTTGTATGAGTTGCACCTATGCAATGCAACATGACTTCAATATCGACTTTCCCTTAATCAGCTCCAATCAGAGTGCACACCCCGATAAGAGATGTATGACCTCGTGCCTTCCATGTCCCATCACCACTAACTGCAATAGAATTTGCAGTGCCATCAATAATTTTTTCTTCTTTTGCAGCTTTTATCATTGATACATTTGCAAGAGCCTCGCTCGCATCTGCTATCTTTTTATTTATTACGTCATATGCCTTCTGAGACACTGGCTTTGGCAAACACATAATGGAGCAAAATGTCTCGAATGAGGATAATCCTTGGCCTATATATTTCATCGCTTTGTTCTATAGACAGACCGTCTATTAATTTCAGGTACATTTTTTGTCACCAATCAATTCACAGGAATTGAACTTCTGTTGAACTCCACATGTTTTTCAACTTATTAGGAAAGTTGATGACAATCCTATTGTGGATTTTTCACTCATTTTTATTTCCCCTTGGCACACAGTGCAATGCATATATTTTTCTAATTCTGAGAACAATAAATTAATATCAATTAATCTATATCCCAGAAATCTGTAACAAACGTCTTTTTCTAAAGATTGCGAAACACTATATGCACTAGGTAACTTTTTAGCAGATGTACTTTTATTTTTCGCTATATCTTCAAACACAATTCTGCCAAATCCAGACTTCGATTTCTTCATGTATTTTTTTACCTCGAAATCTTTTCTTTTTTGGTCTCTGTCCAGACGATCGTTTTTTCACAAGATTATCCATATCAAAACACTTATTGAGATTGAGATCTAATCACGAATAAATTTGACAGCGAAAGTAAATAAACAAACTCAGAAAAAGCGAAGTTAAAAGTTGAGTTGCTACCCTCCTACTTATTCTCAAGTTTATTTTGATATTAAATATGGCTCTTCTTCTAAAACTATTGAGCAAGAGTGAATAATGCTTAGAAAATTCTGACAGCTGTCAAAAGTGGGCGTGGAAGTGGCTTGTTTTGGTTTACTTTTCACCAGGGTGGTTTAGTTTTTTCTGGATAACTCTGGAAGTTTTTGAAGTATCGTTATAATTTTGGTACCAAAATGTTCAGAACAAATGAGGCTCTAACATATATTTTTTTCAAAAAATCAAAAATTTTGAGGTTTAAGGGTCCTGAGACCCCTTAATGCAGTAAATTGCTACCGAAAGAACAAAACTAAATAATAAAAGTTGGAAATGTTCCCTTTTGATTGCAGTTTTCTTACGATTGTGTCAAGTGTATTTTTTTTAACGATCTGGAAACTCGTGGTGAAGCCACTATAGCAGATATACAAATACTTCCGAAAGTGAAGAGAAAATAAATAAACAAGAAACGTTTATTAAAAATTCAGACTGGATTCTTAATTATATAAAATGATAAAACAAGTGATCTATCTGTACATGGAAGAGTTTCGATAAGTATCACTCATTTGAAGGTTTCAACCAAATAATTTGATTTTTTTTTATTTATAAAAGATTTGACTGGAACGGCTTAAACTTTTTAATGGAGAATGATATAACGGTAATAATAAATTGTTCATTGATTAAAAATTATGGTAAGTACCATCTGATGTAGTTCAACTTTGTTCGGATAAGACAGGTTACAGTTTGAAAGGGCACGTGATTCAGAATGCTCAATTTTTGTCAGATCATCATGAAATTAAATATTATTGATTATTTTTTATGTTATGCATTTTATCATTTATATCATACGCAAATAGTTTTTAAAAATATGTATATAACTTTTTACGTTCTTAAAATTTTTCACTGTGCTTTTTCATTTAAATTATACCATGTGATGAAAAATTTAAAATAATGTTTTCATGTAATTTCTAATGTTATTTAAGTATGAAATAAAGTAATTGAGATGCGGGTTTCTGAATTGAACCATTAATAATAGAAAAAAAATTAAATTTAGCGCGTGTTTTACAAAAATTATTTTTTTAAAAAAAATCGTTGTAAATACAATTTTAATTGCGAAATTTTATAATTAATTACCAAAATTATTGAATATCCGCGGATTAATTTGTTGTTATTCAACGAGATATACAATTTTAAAGTTTTCTTATTTTCAAGTGAAATTTGAATTTAAAAAAAAAAAAAAAAAAAAAACTTTGAATATATATAGGATAACATCTCAAAAAATTTCGTTTTGAGAAAAAATTTACTCTTAGAGTCAATCGAAAAAGCAATTGAAAAATATGTCTGTTACTTAAAAACAAGTATTATGAAGGAAAAAAAAATAATGTCAATTCCTACTTAGGTTAACAAAGAAAATTTTTATTTTAGTTACCTTTTATTAAATAATTACAATTAATGTAAATATGTATATACATATGACAGAATCACAATATTAAGTGGCAAAAGAAAAATTTTTCCAGCATTCTACACACTTCGTCACTGACGGTATTTATTCCTTAGAAATTTTTTCTCTCATATAAAACCAAAATTAATTATTTGAAAATAAAATAAAAAAATTTTATGCTTCGATCAGAAGGTATGAAGATTCTACGCCGACGCTCTACCAACTTTGCCATGGCAAGACAAATGACATAGTAACACATCGATCAATAACTCCCGAGTCTAAAATTGAAAACAACATTTTTTTTGCAAAATTTTTTTTTATTCATCAACATAACACCTTTTGTTAATCACCTTTTAGGGTGATACAATCGTTCCAACACTTTTTCCAAATCTTCCCCCAACCCCCCCCCCCCCCCTTTTTTTTCCCGCAAGAAATCTTTTTTGTTGCGAGTAAATAGCGATAAACAGCTTTCTGAATCATCGACTCGTTGCTGTTTTTGTTCCATCGAAAGCAATCGCGGCACCCACTTGGAAAAAACCTTTTTCACTTCACTTCAAAAAATCTTTTTCCTGGTCCGATCGACTTAAAATTTTGACACGTTTCAAGCAAAGATTAGTACTCTAGAAAGACCTGGTTACTGGTTTACTACGAGCGCCATCTCTGGGTTAGTCTCGGGAGTTATTGATCGATGTGTTAGAAGCATTGGCTTGTTTCTTAATTCATCTGCTAAATTAAATGATTGGAATGCAGTTTAGCCGAACCACCCTTAGCAACAGGAATTATTTGGCGGTATTTTGCACAATGTGGCTACCCTGGTCCGCTTCACGGACTTAACGTTCAGCCAAAAAAAGTTTGGCAATTTTTGAAATCGCGTCAAGTGGTTGGGCTAAACTGCAATTTCACCAATTAAATTTAATTAAAGGAATTAATATTTGAAAAAAAAAACTGTATTAATATAAAGTGTCATCTTTACAAGTTTAAAAAAATGAATTTGAATTTAAGTGGATGAATGTGTGTGTGTGTGTGAAAAGTATTTTATTGACGATTGAAAATTTGAACAAGATAGGGAGAGTGTGAGCTAATAGTAGGAATTTAAAAAGGTATTAAATAACTGACAAATTGTCCTATTATTATTTGCTGCTAATTGTAATCGGTACTGCCTAAAGTATTTTTGAGCTATTCGCTCTTTCTTATTACGTCATTTGATATTAATTATGCAGTTATTCTATTAATTCTACGTCTTCCATTGAGCCCACTTTCATTCGCCGAAGCACACGCGGCGTGTATCGTAAAATTTTAATTATTACTAAAAAATAACTAAAAGATATCTGAATAAAATTTATTCCGCATATTAATTGATCCTTATGCACATAATGTTGTAAATTACAGCTGTTCATGTTGGTTTGTTTGGTTTCAGGAAGCCTCAGATTGAAGTAACCAGCAGTATGGAAAAGACAGAACTCTATCAACTGAACTATGATGTGTGTGAGGTTTTAAAAAGGTAAGAAACGCCGGCAGAAATGTATTACTCTGGATAGTGCATATGTAACCAACTCTTAAAACTAATATGTATAAATTAAGTTTCTAACTGGATTATTTTTAGCGATAATTAAAACTTTACGATACTAAGAGTTACTTCAGTCTGCAGCTTCATGAAAGCAAATAAATCAACTTGAATAGCTGTAATTTACAACATTATGCACATTACGAATAAGTTTATGTGAAGAATAAATTTTGTTCAGATATCTCAGTTATGTCTTAGTAATAATTAAAACTTTGCGATACCACTCGTTTGCAAATAGGTAAGAATAGAAAAGTGCTACATTTTCTAGTTTTCCTTTATAAACTTGCTCACTGAGCAATTGGATGGAGAGATGGTAGCTTAGACCATCTGGTGTTCTGCAGAACGCCGAGGTTCTAAGTGAAAATTGCAAATTTTATTAAAAAAATAATTCGAGATAAAAACCAACATTTTTATATGGTAGCAAAGTTTATTTAAAAAATATTGAAATATTAGTTAAAACTTGTCGCAAATGTTTAAATATTGCATTGTTAGATGAGTAAGAACGGTTCCCTAAGTTTCAGAGCTCTAGCTTGATGGGAAGTTGGTTAAATTAACGATCGAAAATTTGATGACACTCTGATACACAATCACACAACAAGTGAAATACATAAAAACGGTTTTAAAAATATTTCCACGCTCATAATTTGATGTCATTAGTCTAAAATACAAATACTTTGTATGCATATGATGTTAAAAGTGTTTCACCGAAACAATAACCTCTCATATATCCGTATTGTAGCTCAGCTGCTGTAGTTTCTTTTCGAACGATATATAGCAATAATGATATGTAATATATTTAGTAGGGTTCCACTTTAAAAGAAAGTCAGTTACCGTTTCTAAGATTGAAGAGATAAGCTATAGTAGAGATTTAGTAAGATTAAGACGAATGGAGGATGTATAGCAGTTCTGAATTTTTTGTCACTTATATTAAAAGTGATGAACCGACTCTGCATTTGGTTTACATTTAGTATAATTGTAGCAACCTTTTCTATTTTAATGTCTTAATTATTATTAATATAATTCTTTTTACGTTGAGTAGTCTTATTTTTGTCATTTATCTCAAGCTGAGAGCTGTAAATACGTTTAAGTGAAAATAAAAGAGCTGTTAAGTGCTTAATCTAATTTTTTTTGCGAGTTTTTGGATGAACCTAGCCAGTTAATTTGAATTCGCTGGGATTCTACATTTTTTTTTTTTCAATTAAAAAATTCCCCCGTATTTTTTTGCGTTTGTTTCGTGCACCCACTTTAAAAAAAACATCCAGATAAAACGTTGTAGAGCTTTTAAATTATTAGTTTCGGTGTTTTTTTTTTTTTAAATCGACCATTATGAATTTTATAATCATATTATAACAAAGAGTAACAGTAAAAATATTACACGTAAATTTTGTCGCGAACTTCACCAGATTTTCTTGCATTCGCAACAAAGTATTATTTTTCCATCCAATTGTTTTAAGTCATTTCTTTTACGTCTCCATGACAACTCGGCCATTTAGATTTATAATGACATGAAATCTAAAAGTGTAATTTTTGGTTTGACGATTTTAATATACCTTTTCAACAAGTTCACCGATGTATAAAATATGTTCTATGTTTTAAAAAAAATACCGCGTTGCATTAATAAAATTTAACATTGTAGGACAAAAAAAAAATATTAATATTTTTTACAATAATAATGATTTCGAATGTGTTACTAAAAATAACTTACACACAAAAGCATTTTTGCTTTTTTACGTGACTAACAACGAAAATGACTCAGTTAATCGACCATGTAATTTTGATCATAAGACCAGCACGTGGTAAGATTCTTTACTTGCTGCAATGGCTTCTCTTCGGTGTTCTGCTGTCGAAATGCATTTGCCCGAAAGTTTGAAAATGAAATTAAATCAATTATCTGCGAAAATAAGAATGAAAAATCTTTTCGTACATTAGAATAACAATTATGATCTTAAAAGAAGAAAATTTCATTGTTTGATGGGATTTGTTTACGCAACATTATAGGTAAATTTCTATTTGTTCATTCACATGAGAAAATTGTTGACTTATTTGTGTGCTTATAATTTCATGAAAATAAACTTGTTTCCTTGTTTATCACGCATCGTAAGTAGTTATCAGTGTTTTAGTATAGTCATCAATTCAAATTAAATTTAATCCGAGATAGAAATGCTTAAAGAAATTTTTATGGATTACAATGTTTCCTTTTATTAATTTCTGAGCTATCATTTTTTTCTCTGTAATTTGGTTTGGTGGAAAATTTCTTCCTCTGAGTAATCAATTAATAATAGAAAAAAAAAAGATTTTTTTTTGCATTAAAATTGTTAATTTGATATCCATTGTATTGAAATATAAAAAATTAAATATAAACGTTCATTCATTGTTTGAATGATATGGTCTTAATATTTTGAATTTTTTAAGAATCCCTGAAATTTCACAAATATCAGGTTCGTCCATCTATCTACAAATTCATTTTTAGAAATATAAATATTTTGTGAATCATTTTATTTTATTTAATAAGGATTTTCGTTTGAAACTGTGAATATATAAACTTAGAGTATTAATAAGAAGCCAATAATTTTAAATGTAAGAATTGTTTTTTAAATTCCAGCTGCTCAGCGTATGATTAAGTTTGAGTTCTTATTTAAGAGACATTAATTTTTTTAAGCCTTTGATACGTAATCGTACCTTCTTTTCTTTAAATTTTTTGAGAAAATTTTTCTTTCTCTTCAGATGCTCCATCTAATAATTCTGAGAATGGATAAATACAAAACAGAGAGCTTTCAATCCAGTGCTTCTCATAGAAAAATGTGTTTTAAAGTACTTCCTTGCTTTTTATTCTTTACAGCAACTGCTTATGTATATATATATATATATATATTTAAAAACCTCCTCTTTTTTAAAATTAAGAACAATGTAAGTCATAATTTATTTAAGTCATTTTTTAGCATATATATGTATACATTTGTTTAAGAGGGGGGAAAAAAACCTCAAATTAACATAACTAAATAATTATGAATCAGCAATTCATAATTGATAGCCGTATTTTCATTTGTAAGTCGTTTACTTATCTTGTAGTACATCTTGCATAATATTCACTCCATTTATAACTTTAAAAATTTGCTGAGTACTTGTAAATATAACATTCTGTGCACCGAGCTTGGTTATCATTTCAAAATCAGAAATAAATCAAATTGAATTTTTTTTAAAAAAATTGTGATTGAAATTTCTTTTTATTTTTATACAAATATTGTGCGATGAAAACCTTCAATTTGTGATTGTTTATTTTGGAAAAAATAATTGTGTTCACAATGTAGAAAATAACCTCATTTTATTTTATCGAAAAAAATATCACCCTCTAGAATTTGGTAGATTTTCAGGAAAGCGCGCAAGAATATCCTTAAAACCACATTTTAAGAAAATGATAATTACAGATATTTTTTTCTATGACGTAGCAGGTTTGCTTACAATTTTAAAATTCAATTTTGTACTGTTCTGTTAAACGGGTTTTCAAAAGTAACACATCAATAGAATCAGCAAAAATACCTCTATTTTTAAACAACAAAATTTAAGCATTTTAAGGGCTCTCAGTTACCTTAAAGGAACTTAATTTAGTTTGAATGGTTTGCTTGTAGTTTTTTCTGTCTTGTCGGAGCTAGCTGGTTTTTTGCGTGGCTTTATACATATGGCATGTCTCAGAAAGTCGTGCGTTGATTTTTTGGCGAACTTTTTGGCAGGCCTTTGCAGCTGGAAAGGGTACAGAAAAGCAATAATCGTTTATTGGCCCTAGGGCTCCTTTTCGGGCCTCTTTTCAACATCTTGTCCCATTCGTCCACGGGCAACCTGCCAAGAGTCCCATTTGCCGTCACTGCTGTTGTATCGATCAGAGTTGCGAACAAAACTTAAGAGAACTTCACTTACTTTGAATGGTCGAAGGAGAGAGAAACTATGCTGTTGTGTAGAGTTCCGTTCATTGGGAAGAAAGTTCTCTTGTGATTTTTGTATGGGATAATATGTTGCGTTGAGGAATGGCTTAAAGTTTTTGGTATGATGAAAAAAAATTTGGCGAAAAGGGATAGTTACCCCCAAGTGGGAGGGGTGTAATTCTTTTTGTATACATCGGATTTCTAACTAAACTTTTCGCGAAAATTAATTTTACATTAATTTGCTGAAAACTCTTTGAACTCAAAATGTACTCATGGCTTTATGTGTGACTAAGTGAGAATGGAATGTTGAAGACTTCATGTTCTCGTTCTCCTTTATTCAAATATTTAATGAAAGACTCTTTGTATTCGCGAAGAATCCGCAACAGAGTTTTGTACTGTAACGCAGATTCAGGTAAATTTTTGTGTATTTTTGCCTGGAAAGGTGCTATTTTCTTTTAAAGTATTCTGATCTCTATGTCATCTCTCTGTAATTTTTGCGTGAGTAATGCGCTCAGAATTGACCAATTCTTGGTAAGAAAGTTGAACTTTTGGAATATAAATCTTATGCAACTCATGTGGCGTGTTTTAAAATTTTATATTTCAGATTATTCAATTTTCCATCGTAATGATTTTAGTTTTTTTAGTGGATAATTCTTTTATGATTTTAATTTTATCATTTGAATTTTTGATATCTAATCTCTAAACCCGAGCTTTGGTCGTGCAAAAACTGGATGCCCGTGTAGTCTGGATAGCTTTATGCATTTGAATCGCCACGTGCTGACGGCTCCAGGAGTGGGAATCGGACTGCACGTGATGCTTGCAATTCTTTTTGCTTTTAAAAAATTTTTTTTTTTTGGGGGTTTTTCCTTTTTTTTTTTTTTTTTTTTGTTATTGATTATTATCTAAAATGTTTCTAAATAAATGATTATTTTTCAATGCAAATATCTTAAAGTAAAAATAGAACACTGATTAGTACTTAAACATTTTACAAAAATCATGATTCTCTTGTTTAAAGCTTGCTAAACTTGCGCCTAATTTGTGAAATATCAACTTCAATGGCAATAATCTGTTATAGCTTCAGGTATTTTAAGGGGGAAATAGATTATTTAAATGAAATAAACGATAAATTTTTGAATTCCCTCATTTATAAGTAAACATTTCTTTAATTTCCAAAAATTTTAAATTAACATAAGTAGAGTGCATTCAAACATAAAGTACTTTGTGACGCTTTTCGCTTTCCAAATAAGATATATATTTTTTTGGTTCATCGCCGAGATAAATGTTAATTATCTTTTCCCTAACACACTGATTGTTTTTGGAAAAAATAAAGCTAATATCTTTCAGATAAAACATTAAGAACATATGTTATTCATTAACTAAATCGTTATCCTTGTTCAACTCATCACTGTTTAATGTAATGATTCGGAGTTTCTTTGCAAAATGTGACTTGTGTTAAGATATCCTCATGGTTATGTTTTAAATTTGAGAACTTTTCTGTAATGAACATTACATAATTTTTTTTAACAAAAATTGATTAGTCATCAAAAATTAACTACAACCACTTTAAAATTCTAAAATTAGATGGTATTTATTTCTATTAAAAGATTTTGTTCTCTCAAATATGTAATTTAATTCCTCTAATAATTCTATAAAATGCTGAAGGATTTTACAGTAAAGAATAATGTAAATAATTTTTGATTGTTTATTGTCGGTGAAGAGTGAATGAGGTATATTTTTGCGCTGAATACCTCGTAATATAATAAATGCGTTAGGATTGAAACTACCTATATATAACAAAACTGTAGTCTGAAGTTATACTTTTTGAACTATTAAACTAAGGTTAGTGGTTTAAAAATTTATTCTTAAGTTTACACTATGTACGCTCGAAAGCTTTAAAAACCAATTTAATCCGAAGTATACACAGGAGGAAGATCACAAACCAGCCTACGTTTTTTAATACATTTTATATCGCTAACCCTAAAGCTAATCATTGTAACTTTTCATGTATATTTTTGTATAATATTTTGCTTTCGTATGTCATGAGTAACTTAATCTTGCAAATGCCCTTTGATGTTTATGTCATTGATTGGAATTTAATATACATTCACAACAAATATGGAGGTTGAATATTAGATGCGCATTTTATTCTGATGATTATTATTAATATATATATTTAAATTTATTGTCGATTTTTCTTTTGTTATGACTCAATACCTGGCTTTTCCATGTCACCTGTTTTGCAATACATATATACATATTTCATTTACGTTCATCTGATATTAAGCAATATACTAGAATTCTGTAGCTTTATTGATGTGATCTCATCTAATTTTAACCTATCACATTTCAGGGGTGTTTTTCTTATTAATTCTTTTAAAAAAAAATTCTTTCTCCCTTTTGATTTCAAAAGTTAAATTTTTACCAAAAAGTTGAAATCGTTAAACTTATCTTTTTTCTTGGAGTGGTGTGGAAGTTTGGAGATGGAGATGCCAGCTCAGGTGTTGCCCTCATCACATACTTGACCGAGGTTAAAAATTACGAGATCTGTCTCCGATAACCTTCGTGTTGCTTCTAGTGCGGCGTTAATAAGCAATCAAGTAGTTAGTCAAAAATATTTTTTTTCTGTTTCGAATTCTTTTTATATTACTCCATCTCTAACCCATCATTTCACCTTTCTGATGTTGCCAGTAATGAGGCAAACAAGCCTTACAGACATTGTTTTGTGCCTTCTACTTCAACAGAATGATGTAGGCTATCAATACAAAAAGTACATTTTTTTTTTGTAGTTTTAGTTCTTTCGTGTGTTTGACTTTTTATATGAGTGTACTGTATTAAATTTTACACAATAAGGCTTTTGCTGTTTAAATGCGTTTCTATCATTGATTTTTCAGAGTAAGTTGGTGGTGCTCTGATCCAATATTTGCCGAGTTACTGAAAGTACTGAACTTCAAAACTCAACTAATTTTACTTGGGAGAAATAATTATTGTAAATCGATTCTGTTTTTGTGATTAGTCTTATAGCTGAAGCATATTGATTACGATTTATTTCATTTTAAATTTGTTTTTCTTAATTTTAGAATTTGGCAATGAACTATTTATTCGTCCTCGTTTTATTGTTAGATCTTGCCTATTCAGAAGTGAGATATAAATTCTTCTCCATCACTCTACCGTAGCTCCGAATTACTCGGTCCTTTGCCAACACGTAACGCTAGAATGACATTAACCAAACTTATATCTTGTATCATTCCAAATTCTCGTGAAGAAATATTTCCTAACAAGCACAGATTCTTCTCTTTTCGTTTTTCTTCCAATGCCTTTAAACTGATTATCGTTATTTGAGATTTGAACTTTCTTCTATCGAAATCAAACATTGTTTGAAAGGCTTTAATTTTTTTTTGAACATATGGTTTTTATTCGTGTTCGTTTGCTCTTACTAAATAAAATAAAACTCTTTTGTGTTTCCGTAAGAAAATTTTAGATAAATCTTTATGTAAGTATTTTTAACTTTAATATTAAATTCGAATCCGATATGTATTAAGTCTAGAATATCATGACTCGGGTAATTGCTGTTGTTATCGAGCGAAACTGAAAATTGTTTTGTAGATGTGGTTGCTTGGATATGTGCCAGAGAAATCCGGATCTCTAGTCTTTTCCAGAAATGTTAAGACTCGACTGGGGTTAAAACACTGTATTGAATGCGTGGTGAATTAAATTACTTTTTGCCCAATCAATTCGAATAAAAAACCCATTTAAGTTTTTGCTAGACGCAGATTTTCTGTGCTTAAATTGACGTAGTTGTACTTTAAATTTTGTTATGGTTGGAGTTTAAAAGAGCTCTTGATATATATTTTTCTGAATTATTTTTCGAAAGGTCTTGACACTTGAAGATGGATACCCTCGGGTCAAAACAGGAATGATTAAATTAAGATCCATTTTAGTAATTTTTTTTTTCATTTAATTTAAAATTTAATATTTATAAAATTAGCTATCTCTCATTTTAATAAATTACTTTTCCAGTCACATTTGAAATTTGCCATTTTAATCTCAATTGTCGCACCAAATGAATTAATGATAAAACTAAAAATTTCCTTCTGCAAATTAGTTTTTGAGGGTATTTTAAGCAATAAATACGAATTTCTCAAAATAGAGTAGGGTGACAGAAACTTTTTATGATATAAGGCTATTATAGAATATCTTCAATCTTATAGAGACTCTTAATATATTTAATTATAATCAAAAACGTTCTAGGATTTTAAGTAAATTTAAAAATGCGCTTTTTTGCAAATTTGTTAATTTTTCAATTTTGAGCTATCAGAAAAAGCAGTATTAATATTGATACTTTGAATATTGCTTTCATATAGGTGAAAAATCGTTATATACAGATGATGTTCAAATAAATTTAGATAATAATATATAGACTTTTCAATATCAATAGAGCATTTTTATGATTTACTAAAATTTAAATTTTTGTTGTCTACGTAATAGCATTGTATTATTGGTGAAACACGAATGACGAAAAATACAGAATAAGGGACATTTTTGTTTTAGCGACAAAATGTTTGGTCCAGTGTTGGGAGGTACTATTGTATATGAATGAAGTAAAAGCTCCCAACTCATGCGAAATTTGATTTCATCTAGATGGCCATTCTGTATGACAAAGAAATTACTGGCTTCTCATCTGTGAACTAATAGAATAAATATCTTATGAAATGTTAATTACGACACACATTTTTTTACATAAGCTCAGCATTTTCGAAAATTATGTAAGTTTTAAGAAAGGCCGAATAGCATTTCTTTTGATTTCAGATGAGAGAACGTAATTTGTGAGAATAAAAATTAGTCAGAAGCTGTATTAAACTTATTTATGTTCTAACAGCATTTTATTTGCTTCCAGAACGCATTGTCAGCCATTTAAATGATGATATCAAATATTTGGGTAAGTGAATGATTCATCAAAGCTTTTTTCAAAAACTAATCATCAAAAGATGTATTCAATTATCATTATATAAAGATACAATTGCGAAAGGCTTTCTATTTCTTAGGCAACATTTTTTTTCCCCCGCCACTCTGTGTAAATGCATTAAAAATAGATTTTTCTATCCGGTAAACTTGTTTTTATTTTACAGAAAGCATGAAAAATCTAAATTTTTCATTTCCTAATTTTTCGTGCTCTACCATCTGTATTTATAGTTAGTTCCTCTGGACTCGCAAAAGAGTATCGTTAAATTTTTTTTACTACTATCTAAGCAGACATGTAGAGAAATGGCATCGACATTTATCTTGGTCGAAGTCGTTGAATAAACCATCTTCCTCTCAACAAATTTTAAAAAAAAACTTATATGGATGTCTGGTAAAAAACGGACAAAAAACAGCAGTTTTTTATGATCATGCTCGTGTCTTTCAGAAGATACTTCTCTTTTTAAAAAAAATCGTTTAATCTTTTTATATTTTGAGGCAAATTGTTATTGTTCGTTGTAGTTTGTATGAGGCTTAGTAGGAAAGTATCTGTTTTCACTGACGTCATAATTTACCGTCACGTGTATTATTTTCGATCAATTTTACCTCCCCAAAATGTTTTTTTTTTTATATACGACAATGCCATACCAGCGGGAAAGATAGTTTTTTTAATTGAGGAAAATAAATAATATACCTAGAACCACAAAATTCATCGCTGCTCTTTCAGGAAGGACAGGAAAGCGTGCATTAAACACGGAGAATTAAATAATAATAATAATAAAGAGTGTGTAAAATTAAAGGAAAGTTAAATAATACACAAAGAGAATGTGCTGTATTAGTATCAAAGGTGAGTTTTGCAATTTTGACTTAAGTCCTTGTATATAATATAATGGATCGGGGATTTTTTTTTTTTTTTTTTTAAATTTTTAGTAGACCTAAATTCATATGTTTATCTCCAGAATTATGATTTTAAATAGTTTTTAGTAAGTGCTTTGTTAAAACGATGTAAAAAAGCTATTGTGCATCGTTTGACTTTTAAAATTTTTGTATGCCATCATGTTAAACTGTACAATGCACATTCTTTTAAACTGATTCATTATTTTAAACAAAACGTTATTTTCTTATCAAAATATTATTTATTAATAGCCATTTAAAATATGTATTATTAAACAGTAATTGTTTATTTCTAATTTAAGACATACTTCATATTTATCACATGGAAGCTTCGGTTCGAGTACTAGGTTTAAACAGCAGTCCTAAAATTATATTTCGTTATAAAGTGTCCCAACAAAAATTTTAGCAGCAAAAATGTTTTTCATATTTGAGGAATAAAATCGAAAGAGGAAAAGTTTTAATTGTGACGTGTTTCAAGTTTTCAATGAATAATTTTTTAAAAAGTGAAATCTTTTTTTATATTTTGATGATTCAGTTATTTAACAATGGTATTTCAGATTTGATTTACTACTCAATTATTTAAGAGTGCAATGCGCAATGACGCTCAAAATCATTAGAGCAAGTTCAGTGTCTTTTATTCCTTGCTAAAACTGTACCTTTAATCATAACGGATTCATCACTGAACTGTTGTTGTGAATAATTTCCTTTTTTTTTTTAAGTCATGCAAATAGTGGTGAAGACTTTTAAGTTGTGAAGTTTCTAACTAAACGGTTGACGGTTTCTAATGGTAATTGTTTTTAGTGAAATTTCTCTGAGTAGCCAACTCAGCTATATTGCTAATTTTTAAACTGAACTGAAATAGCTCCTGTTCATTCATTTTTAAGTAATGTTTTCAATACGATTAATTTAACGCGCGTAAAATCATTCGTTCAGATACATGAACTTCAATATGATCCTGGAATTTGATGCGCTGAAATGTTTAACCTAAATATATAAGCATCAAATTCTGAAATTATATTTCGATTAAGTGCATAGATATGAACTGTATTATTCAGTTTTCTTTCTTAAATACTATTTAAAAATGTTTTTATATTATTAAATATTTTGATATTAGGCTTCCTAACATATTAATTCCCTATATTATATTAATTTTAAAGCAATATTTAGGATGAGGAAGTATTTCCTTTCTCTTTCAAGAGAACGGAACTCCGCAAAATTACACACATAGACGTAATAGAAAGAAAAAGTGTAGAATTCCGCTTATAAACATTTAGTTATACGAACATTACATTTTATATTTATTTTATTATTTTTGAGCATAAGAAAGGAGGGAGGGGGACTATTTGTTTTTTCTAATTTTTTACATTTTATACTTTGATTTTCAAAACATGCGAGTACAACGAGCTAAAGAAAATCATTTAAAGTCACAGGCGCAAAACATATATGTATTTAATTTTAAAATCTGTATGTGTTTGATCATTTTAATTTGAGCTTTCCTTTTTTTAATTGGGGTGTAAACTGAACGAAATTTTTGAGAAAAGTTATGAACGTGTTTCAAAATTGTAACAATTTTAAAATTTTAAATAAAATTTAATTCTTCTTTAGTCACATTTTTTTTTTATTTATTTTCTTCTTTTTTACTATATAAAATCAATAACAAGAAACTAATTTCAAAACCTGCGAAGAGAGATAAATGAAAATTAAGAATTTTCTATTTTTCCAATTCGAGAAGTAATCGTTGTGCTGTCCTTTCATACAGCATCCTCCTCATTTTCAATTGATTGTAGGTTTCAGACGTTTTTATTCCGAATGCTGCCGTGTGGCCGCGGTAGCGTAGTGGTCATGGTCGCCGCCGGCGTTGTTTTCGTCTAGTCGTGGACTTGAATCCTGACGCCATGATCCGCCATGTAGCAGCTGGATGACGTTAAATCTATTGAGGCTAAAAGATCTCCCTTAGCGTTAAGTGGTAGCTTGGTGAGGGATGTGCCAGCTCAGATATCGTTCTCGTCCCTTGACCGTGGTTCAAATTTACGAGGTCCGTTTGCCATTATTTATCATGCTGTTTCTCCGTGCGCCAATGGTATATCATCACAATCAATTGTCATGTGACCGCGGTAGCCTTATGGTCATGGTTGCGAAAATGCAGCTGCTTTGTTTCTGCCGAGTCGCGGGTTCGAATTAAGCCCTTGAGTTGTTTCTGAGTGTGACGTTAACCAATCAATCAATCAATCAATAAAATATGTGGAATAATGAGTACTGTGCAGTACTATAAATTCAGCTGGCCTCAAAGTTATCACATGGTTTGTCTGGAAGTTGTCATTCTCGTCGCATAGTCATGACTTAGAAATTACGTAATCTATTTTTAGTAACTCATTTTATAGTTCTAAATTGATGTTCATTGTGAATAAATGAAAACAAAGGAAATCTAAGAGTTTGTAAATTAAAGCAATCTTGAAATTGAGGAAAATATCTCATTTGTGGAAAATTGTGTACATGTTCTTAGCAAGGATTTGTAAAAAAAAATTATGAAAGAGGAAAATTCACAACTGTTTCGAAATAATAACTGAGAGATTAATATTCCATTTTTCTGATTACAGAAAATTGGCATATAAATCTTTGGAATAGAAATTCAGAATCAATATCTAGCTAAGTTTGTTTTAAAATTGTGTTTATCGGATACCTACACTTTTCCTGATATGTTAATTTATTTTCAAAATGCTATTGTTTCAAAATGGTGTGAAATATTGTTAGTGCTTTTATTAAAGAGAAATTTAGATATATTGATTTTTCTTTTGTTATTCATATTTCATGCAAAATTGGTATTTATTTTTCTCAAATAATAACGCTCGAAATCTCCATTTTTGCTTAAAATAAGCTACTACATTCAAATAATTATAGATTTCTTATAATAAAACCATATGTAATAAATTTTAAACAGTAGCATTATAAATATTATAATTATCCAATTGACTTAATTTTCGATTAAATTTGCCATTAAAATTCAAATTCTAGAAAGGAAAACTTATATTATCTAAAGGGAAAATATCTCGAGACCATTTTATGTACAGAAAAATGTGTGATAGTTTTAAGGAAGAAGTTTGGTTTTAAGAAACACATTTAAATTTTAAACTGAGTTTCCTAATTTGTATTTTAACAAGGATTTATGCAATGATTCAAATGAAATGCCCGAAATCATCGGACGCTGCAAAATTACATCAAATATTTTTGGGTGTCACTTTTGAAAGTATTTTCAATATATATATATTGTTGACTTATATATATATATATATATATATTATCCATCTGAAATTTCGAACTTTTTACAAGAGCGAGAGGGGGGGAAAAAACATTTACTGTGGTGTACTATTTTAACCACTCTGTTACGGAGCTATTTTTAAGCAAATGCTTTCATCTCTCATTTAATTCTTGGTGGAATTTCGAAGTAAGGTTTATTTTATGTGTTTTTGTTATTTTAGCATCAATTCCTTTTTCACATTTTTTTCTATCTTGGAAAATATTTTCTTTCGAAAATTTTTCTCCTATCGTTCCAATAACGATATGCTGTTGATTTAAAACTTTCATTAAAGTTTAAAAATAATTTAAAAATTACTGTTCTTTAAAATTATTCTGTTATTCGCCAAATTATTGGATCTTGTACTAGTTTTCTTTTTAAAAAAATATGTACATTCTGCTTTTTTAAAAAATTCTTTGTTGGTTTAGTAATCACGTTGCAAAACCTCATTATGAAAAAAAAAATTACTAAGAAATCGCGTTTTATCTTCTTTCCTTTATTTCGATAAAGAGCTTTTTGAATAAGTCTTTCACTACTGCGAAACTTATTCGACTTAGCATCTATTTTGTTATGCATTCTAGTTGACTCAGTTGTCATTGAGTACATATTGTATATGTAATTCATAGGAATATGCGACAGAAACTAACGAAGGCAATCTTAAGGAAAAGGTGTTGTATTTTATTCTAATATTTTTTTACAAATCATTATCGAAACAGTAGGCTTTAGAGACCAAGATGAAATGCAACTGTATCATTACGAAGTGTTAATGTAAAGAGTTCTGAAATTGTTTTATTTATTCTAACAGTGGTGACGATTTTAGAGAATTAATACATTAAGTAAAACTGAAGAATTAAATAAAAATTATCGGTAAAAGTGTTACGAATTTGTATCTAAATTTAAAAATATCAATATATTATCAAAGTTGTTATAATTGTTTTTAAAAAAAATTCAGTCTGATGCTTTATTCTATTGGTTCGTAAAATAAGCCTTTTATTCGTTCCGATTATATTTGAACTCTAAATAAAATTCTGAAAGGACTAGCATGTGCCTGATATATTTAGCTCTACGCTACTTTTTTTTAAAATGCATGTGCGCTGTCATGATTTCTTAAATAATATTTAGAGCTTTTTCTGTAGTAAAATCTAATTTTCTAAAACCAGTGATGTGTAACATGTTTAAGATAAAAAGGCTGCCTTAAAATATTTGTAATCTAATGGAGCCTCATTAGATAAACTTAAATTACATTTACTTAAAAATGGTCATTATTCTTTGTCGTGATTAGATAAATTTGTACTTTTAAGTCACATGAGAATGATTTCATAAAAGTATAAAATAGTGTCTAAAGAAATCTCACTGAAAATCATTGTCTTAAAATAGAGACTCATGACGTATTAATGTCTTATTTGAAACTGATTTTGAGATAATATTTAACGGACAAAAATGTATGAGACTTTATGAATAGAAGGGATTTCTTTTGAAAAATGCGAAATTTCGGAGAGTACTTTACCTCGATGAACGATAAGCTCCTAACGCCTATTCTAAATGATTGTAATAATTTTACCCCGCTAATTGTCTTAAGAAGATTTTTTCAATTTTCAACTTAATGGCGTTTGAGTCTCTGAACCTATAATGGCTCGTTTGTTTTATGCGAAAAAAATTATTTCTAAGTAATTATTTGTCAAACTTGAATATGTAAAATCTCTTCTAGAACTAATAAAATTGAATTATATGCTTTTCTCTTTCAAAAAGAGAAGACATCCAGTTTTTTTTATGAAGCGATATCTTATATTTGTTTATTTTTTTGTTGGCAACGTTTATTGCACATTATCTTACATTTATTTACGACACTTTTTATCCTTGAAAAAATATCGATTTTGATACTGTATATCGATTTCACATGTAGTGACGTTGGATGTATCTCTTTGGATTTGTAATTAAAGGTATTTGTAGCTTTTTGTTATTGCATTCCTAATAATTTGAAAGTACTTCTTATTCCAAGGTAAAATCCTGCGAAATCTAAAATAATCCTTATGATACCTCAGTGCCAATGCACCAATGTTTGGCCTAAATGAGGACATCAGAAACATTTTCGAATGCAAGATATTTTTTTAGCTAATGAAACTTGAGAACATCACATGTATTTGTCATAAATGATGTTGGAACAAAGTGCGACAGACTAACGCAAATCGAATAAACAGGCTCTTTGAGTTGAAATAGTAAACAAAAAAAAGGGATAAACATGATGCATAAAAAACGAACAATACGTAAAAAGAGCATCGTAATTGAATGGACTAATGGATTAAGTATGGCAATCAATCATTTAAGACTACTCTAGTTTTTGCTTTTGATTATTTTACGTAGTTGAAAATTGCTAAAATTAGGCTACGAAAAGTTCATACGATATTTGATGCATACCTTTATACTGACTTTGTGAAAAAGCGTCCATTATAAATTGCGAATTTCTTACGGCCGATAAAGAGCTTCTTATAATTATGATGGCAAAGAAAGTGTAATTCGTACAAAGAAAGTACATGTAATTTCGTCGACTTCTGAAATAAAATAGTAAAACATCGCCCGTGAATGAAGCAGAAGAATAAGTTGGAATTTACGTTATATTTGAGATTTTCTGTTTTTATTTACGTTAACATTATATATATATATATATGTGTGTGTGTGTGTGTGTGATTCGTTAATTGTATTTAATATTCTTTTCCTCTTTTTATGACAACATTAATTTAATCACCTTTTTAAAATTTATTTATCTATTTATTCTTGAGAGGATTCAGAATAATTATAATTTTATGCACCATTCATTTATTAATTCTTTCCCCCCCCCCCGCAAGATGGCTTGTGCTATTTGCCCTTTGGATTTAAAGCTCGTACACTCAATTCTCTGATAACATGGTGTTTTTTTAACACGATTTCCATATAACGCTGAGTGAAAATTGCGACTGCTCTCCTATAGCACCGTCTTCTTATGACGCATTTTCGTACAAGAACATACCAACAACTCAAATGGTTTGAAAAATTTATCTGTGATAGCATTTATTCTTCGTGTTAAATTTTGCAGTTGATATTAATAGGGTGTTCTTTGTTTATCAATTCCAGTTGCCAGGGAATTTTCCTAAAATGAGCAAAAAATGAAGCATTACTCTCTTTTAATTTATTCTAAGATTGTCTTTATATGTGTTACTACGTATGTATAATAAAGTTCTTATGAGTTATTTAATTTACGTTATTGGAATTGTATATCATTAGGGAACATCTAAATAAAAAAAAATGTCATAATATTTACCTAAAAAAAATATTTGTCTATAGGTTTGCAAAATTGTTGACACAATTAAAAGCGGAAAGCACTTAAAATATATATTTCTTGTGGACAAAATACGAATTTTGAATCGTTTGAAGAATGGAGGAAAATTATCGTCTGTTGCAAAAATCGTTATATTTGAATGAATCTTCTATTCAGACTTTATAGAAAATTAGAATAACACCGGTAAAAAACAATTTTTTTGAACATGGGTTTTCTTTCGAACTTCACACTTTGCGTAACAGAAATTTTTTTTACCTTAAATTTTAAGAGCAAAAGGGAACGTTGAGTCGAATCGAATTTATTCAATAATTAGTTTTAATAATTTATTTTATTATTTGATGTTTATTAAATTTATCTTTCTAAAATAAATACATGTAATTTTTTTAGCTCAATTAAGCATTTCGTTAATCAATTAAACTATGTGTAATTAAAATTAAAGCAAACGATAAATTATGTTATTAAATTGGACATTATATCAGCTACATGAAATTAAAATACAAAGCAAACGATAAATTATTAAATGACGGATTTGGCGACTTGGCGAGAAACTTGGCTAATATTTAACTCTTTAAATAGTTAGTGTTAATCAATTAATTTGTATTAATTGTAATTAAATTATCGTATTGTCATCCAAAAAATTCTTGTTTTGAAAATTTCAGCTCAATTGAGTTTTTAAAAATGTGAGAAAAAAGCTTTTAAAGGTTTGAACCAGATAAAGTTACAATGTGAGTTAAAGAAAACCCATTAAAAAAATAAGAAAAACTATTGCTTAGCTTATAATTTTATTATATGAATTATTTATTATTCAGATATGTAAGAATCTACATCTTCATCGCCATTACTATTATAAAATATTATTTAAAACTGTATCAATCACAACTTGATACTTTGTAATTGCAGATTCTATATACCGTAAAATCTTGAGTATAATACGCATGCTTGATTTGGCACTAAATTTTCGGAAAAAATTAAAATTCGAATTTAATACGCACCCTTAACTTTTCAATATTTTATTTAAAAATTCTCAAGTATTTATTCATATAATTGAAATTTTTAATAAAAGAAACGAAAATACGTGAAATTCGATAGGAAAAACTTAAATTTTAACACAAAGCAAACAATATGTCAAATAATCGATCTTAATCACTTTCTCTAGTACACAGATACTCTGTTATTGTTACTTTCAAGTCTTAATTACTAGAGCTGTCGTATTATGCGACATGTACTGTAAGTTCCCGCTTGTGTGACAGAACACCTGCGCAACATGTGTGTTACAACAACCTTTTACAGCTGCTGCATGTTCGATGTTTTACCCCCCCCCCCCTTTTTTTTTTTTAATTTTTACACGAGTACAATACGCACCCTCATTTTTATGGACCAAGATGTGGAAAAAAAAGTGCGTATTATAGTGAAAATTTCACGGTAGGTCTGATTTTTGTGCAATGTATATTTATTTTTGAGTTTCTGATAACGCGGTTTCCATGCAAAGTGGTATAAATTAATCGGATTTATCTTATTTCCATGTTCCTCATAATGCGGTTTTCATAGCCACACACTTCCTGATTTGAATTAATTCTGAATTTCTTATGTGGTTTCTATAAAACGCAGTACGAATTAATCACGTTTTAGGTTACTTGACTGTATGCGGTTGAGTTAATCTAAGCATCAACTATTTTTTATAACAATCCTTTATCAAAGAAGGTGGTCTTTTCAACTTCTTTTCTCAAATTGCTATAACGGTTTTACCAAAATATATCTCATGTAGGATAATACTCTTAGAATCTTTTCGTGCTTCTAGAATAATCATTGATTCAAGTGGTAAATGGTAATTTATATATATAAAAAACCTGATTGATGATTTTGTTCCTTTTTTTTAAAAAAAAAAAAAAATCAGTTACGATTTCAATAATTATGAAGTCGTAGTTCTATTTATTTTTATTAAAACATTCAGTTGATTGGGTAAAGAAGGAATTGATTTCCTCTTTGAAAAAAGTTATGCTCTGGGATTTCGTCTGAACGTGAACTGCAGATTTAAAAACGAACATATTATCATTTCTTTCGACTTCAAACAAAATTATTACTGCTTTTTTAAAAATTCCATTTCATTTTGACTAAGCACGCTTACCTGCCGTTATATTTTTGCTGAAATTCGCTTTTCAACTCTATGTGGAATGAAATTCGAATGAAGAACAATATATCTACGAAAGATATGGTGAAGGAACGCGCAAGGGAGATGCGCTGTACAATTTTCTCAGCAACCGTGTTTAATTTCCCATGAGATGAAAGAAAATCGATGTTTAAAAATAAGACCGTGGTGTGTTAATATTAAACAATACGATGCGTGAATTTCATTTAAACTCTTTTTTTCTTTCTTCCCTTTCCTCTCTTAGCCATGTTAAAATGTTGCTTTTTTTTTTTTTTTAGTTAAACTAACTGTTGTTTGTAAAAACGGCTTGTCTTTTTTCTTGAAATGTTCATTTATTTACAATTTTTTTCACCATTTTTTCCAAGTTGGGCAACTGTTTTTAATAGGTTTTAATGCACGCATTGTCTTTTAACTAAATTGCCTTTTGTTATGTTATTCACGCAATCCACTGATGGATGGTAATGTAAGAAACGGGTTGAATTTTTTTTTTTTTTAAAAAAATTAAACGCTGAAGTGATTTGCTTAATTACTCTCTTTTGAAAACAAGTGTAATAAAGTAACTAAAACTCAAACAAAACGGCTACTTTGTTGGATAAAGATGTGAAGAAGCTGTAGTTTCTGGTCGTTTTGTTGTTTTAAAGGAATGACAAAAAATAATAATAATAACGCCTGAGGAGTTGTAGATATAGAATCGGAAAATGTATTTATTAACTTCATATGAAAGAAACATCCGTATAAACATGCTGGAAATGCATGTTCTCTTATATTTAATTAATATTTTTAAAATTATATTTCATTTTCAAATTCTTCTGTTGACGCAGCTATAAGTGGAAAATAAATCATCATTTCAAAATTAATCTTTTAAGAGCTATTGTATGGAATTTAGCGACGAATAAGTAAAGGGGTAACATATTTTCATGAGTAGTTTTTCTTGGAAAAGTGTCCGACACTCGAATTACCCTTAAAGAAAATATTTTGTCTTTATCAACTTGATGTTTATGAATTTTGGAGGTCTTTTCAATTTTAAAGACTCAATTTTCAACCTTCTTGTGTCTTTTTTTGTATTGTGTACATTATCAATGCTAAACAAAAGCAAGTCAAATCATGAGCGTTGGAGAAAAACGTCAAAAATATAAAAAAAATTCTGGCGACAACATTATACTAATGATTTTATTTTTTGCTCTTTTCTAGAGTATGGTCAAGTCTGTAGCGTAGGTAGGTGATTTGAACCACATTTCTCTCTTTTTGTGTATACATATGTTTGTTTTTGAAAACTGACTCGTCACTTTAGTTTTAACTGTTAAAAATCAGAGAGTGTATATTTTATAGCTAAATAACGAAGATGTCCCAGTTACTAATTTGATTTTTTAAAATAAATTACCAAAAAAAAAAAAAAAGTTCAACCACTTCAATAAAAAATGATCCAAGTGTATCAAATTCCATCATTTATAAGATGAAAAACCGATTGAATCAGAAAAAAAAATCATCCTTTTATAATGAAGCTTAATATACAAATATCTTTTTCGATTCGTTTGTAAACAATAGTATATAACTCAATGAATTAATGGCCGGAACTCTAACACAGTAGCAGTCGAACATCCCGAGCGGTAAAATTTGGTACCTAAAAATTACCTACTTTTGGTACCTGAATAAATTACTTACCTAAATCATCAGAATAGCTTATTTGTTGACATAACTTATTTAAGTATCACTATCACGCAGTACGATGTGTATTGTATGAGAGACAGTTACAAAACTCAATAAGCGAAGGCGTTACTTCGTGAAGGAGCAACAAACTCCTTTCACCCTGACCCTTCTCCTCTCTAAAATTCCCCTCCGTTTTCAAATTTTCTACTAGATGTAATTCTTTTACAACAATGTCCCAAATGATGGTGGATCGCTAGCGAAACATGTCGCCATAAGAATAAAATCTGTGGAAGTGTACAAAGTGTTCTCTCTTCGTTTTACGGCAACAAAATGTTTTTTTCGCTGCCAATGCCGAAAAATGCCACTGTTCATTAAGTCCAAACAATGGTGGTCGTATTCTAGCAACTGATCAAGACGAACTTTGACAATCAGTTATGAACAAACATTTTTATTATTAAAGTTTAACATTATGAAATTTACAAAAATAATATAAAAGCTCATATCCTTGTGAAATAGCTGCATGGAAGCCGAAAACCGTATATTCCCTTGCCGTTCTCCCGCCGTTCCCTAGTTTGTCGTGCATTCTTTCTAAAAATCGGGCCTTTCTTAAAATCCTGCGGAATGCTGAAAAAATTGTTGGAAAGCGGGATGTCTGGTCACCTTACACACAAGGGACGAAAAGCGACTTCATAAATATACTATCCTTTAAGATTTAAACAGTAAATCTACCGCCATTGCAATTGTCTTTATTCGACGGGTTCGCATTTATTATGATCACGTGTCACGTAAAAAGATACCGCTTCGTCAGATAGACACACCGAAGAATCACTTGATATTTGGATCGAACTATTGGCTGATGTTGGCACGAATTAGTGAAAAATGCAAATTGGTACGTTGTTATTACTGTCACATGTCTGTTTGATTGCGGACAATTTTGTTTTAGAACATTATTGCTTTTGTTAACGATTATGTTTGGTTCCATTAATAGCGTTCTTACTAGAGAGGTACGTTGGCTAAAATTAGACAAACCATGATGCATGCCTTCATTTCACGTCATTTGGTGTTTATTTTTCAATTAAAAATTGTTTCTTCCTCCTTGCCATACCTCTCCATCGGATGTATTATTGCTTGCCAAACGATTTATTGATCAACTTGGCTGCCCAACTCTCTTTTTTGTCAAAGAGTGTATTTGGGATGGGAAAACATCTTCATCCAGTGCCAGCGATTGGTATCGATAGTAGTTAGGCTGAAACTCCACCAATACACCATCTGCCTACTTTATGAATGAATATTTCGAAGGTTATTGTTTTGTATCCAGATCAGAGGTGGGTCAAATCCTTTAAATTTTATCACTTTGTGTAACATTTTGAATGAATAAAACATTGCATCCCCCCCCCCGAAATTGCAATAATTTCTTACCACTGATTATTTTTTTTCAGTGGTAAGAAATGATTGCAATTTCATCGTAATAGGATGATTCTTTATTGTTGCGTTTATTTTTGTGTTTAAAAATTTAATTATTCAATATAGCGGGTATATACATTCGTGTTGAAATATCTTCCATAGCATAAGTACAGACATTTATCTTATTTGTACTCAATGCATGTTTGTATTAATCCTTATGTCCGGATGTCATGCTATTGACCATTAATTTCATCGATTTGAGCACATAACGTATGTTGGGATCGCAAAAAATTTATTTTCGTAGTTTAATATTAATTATATTTATCTTTTTTAAGTAATAGTTATATTGCTGTCAAAGCAAAACAAGTAAACCATTATTATTATTTTTTTTTTACTCTCTGAAGCAATGATGCATTTATCATGTATTTCTGTGGTATCGTATTATCAGTATTATTTATTGTTCCGAGATATTTTGAATTTGATCTTGATTATGATCGCGTACTTCTTCATATATTTAGAAATAAATGGCTATGGCCGAGTTATCCTTGGAATTCCCTCCCCTCCCCCCATGCGCAGCCCTTGACAGATCATAACATCATTTCGCTCATCCATCATTTCTTTGGCGCGAAAAAGAGAAAAAAAGGCTGTTAATAATTATTGATTTATTCCTGACTCGATGAGCATTCAAGAGTTCCTTCTGCCTTATCACTTAAACGTAAAAGTGTAATTACGGTTAAATGGATTTTTATAGGAATCCTACTGGAATTCAAAATAGGAAGGAAGTTTTTCGATTTTCAATTATCCTCAAATCATTAGAGATTAAAAAGAGGAAATTATACGGTATGCATATTTATGTGCTTTTAAAGTAAAATAGTTATTTTTGAATTACCGTGCTTCGATATCATAATAAAAGTTTTAAAAATTACTCAGTGATTTGAAACACATTATAAGTCTTGATCTCATCATCATAATAATAATTTATTGTAATAAAATTCTTTTTATAATTTAGTCATATTATTCATTCTGCTTTTTATGGCAAATAATTATGCAAAACTTAAGCAACTTTTCAGATTGTACAGTAATTTAAATAAATAAAACTGGTAGACTGGAAATTCACACTACAGTGGCATAATGTTGCACTTAAAAGTTGATGACATTATAGTAGCCAAAAAATGAATTGTACACTTACGTTATGGAGCAAAGCAGAAAAAAGTTTTATTGACAGAATGACGTTGGTAAAAAAACATTGTCTGGTCATGAGTGAGTAACAACAAATCAAAAGTCCCTTAGTAAGGGATATGATCTCCTCTATATACATTGGTTGCGTGACACCATCTGTTTTCACTCAGTACTAAATTATCCAGCAGTTCTTGTTGAAACAGTTGCCACTCATCAAGGAGCACCCGTTTCAGCTATCTGGTGTTCTCAGGAGGGTATGATCATGCTGTTGGATGTCTCTCCAAAACATCCAACGCATGTTCGATGGGATTTGAATCAGGAGAGCATGCTGGCCAATCTATTCTGCTGATATCCTCTCTTTCTAGATGCACCTCAACAGCAGAGGTCCTGTGTGGACGTGTATTGCCTTTCAAAAAATAAAGTCTGGACCAATGGCACCTAGGAACAAACGCATGTATGCGAACTTAATTTCATTGCATTAACTATCTCCGGTAAGTGAGCCGCTGTCGAAAAAAATTAGCCCCGTTCGTCCATTCAACTTTATGCCTCCCCACACAAGCACTCCTAGACCACCCCAACGGTCTCTTTTCGTGTTGTTAGTGAGATGAAACTGTCCCTAGCTGCTGCCATATCAACAGGCTCTGAGAATTGTTGCTCAGACTGAAACAATTGTCATTAGTAAACAGAACGTAATTCCATTGGTGAGACGTTCAGTCTTTGTGTTCTTGACATCAATGTCGACGGTGCCGCCGATGGGCTGCTGTTAATGGTATGTAGGTTCAGGACGACGGACGAATAGGTCACTTTTATGCAGACATCTGGCCACAGTAAACCGTGATATCAGTCGTCCGGTTGCCGTAAGACAACTCCTGAGCAATTTTCCCTAATGTCTGGTTTCGGTCTTTCCCCTCCTTCCTGTAGAACGATATATCGGTCATCACTTGTCATTTTTCTCGACCGACCACCGCCAACCTTTCTTACAGCTGTACCTGTCATTTGGAAGGCTTTTCAAGCTGTTGAAACTACACTTGTGTCAATCCCAAACACTTGTACAACACAACGTCAAACTACGCCTCGATCTTCAAGTCTGTCACGTGTAAAGGCATTCTAATAGTTTCTCTTGTAGCCATTATGAATGTATAATTTCACTTTAACTGGCAGGGAATGTCTGGAAACCCGTCTTCCCCCTTCTTTTTAAGTTGCTTTGGCACTGAGTGTGTGCATTCCACGTGTTTGCATGCCGTGACGTTCCCTCTGACGTCAAAAGCGCCGATATTTATGCAGTACCTTTCTACTGTATTGGTCGCAAACAGCCCTTTTCAACAATTTCATGGTTGTATGTTAAAAAATGGATTTGTTGCTTAAGTTTTGCACGCTAATGTGTGTATTCCGAGGCGAACGTAAGAAAACCTTATGATTCGATCAGATTGTATTACTTTTCAGTATCTGAAAATCAGATGAACTTTTTGTACATGGGAAATAAGCTCAAGTAGGAACAAATCCAGCTGTTCAGTCCTTAGTATGAAAATACTAATGAAATAAAACGCATGTGTTTCAATTTCCTTGATTTATACCATATATTAATGATGAAATTTGTTGTAACTGTGATGTCCAAACACATCTAATTGTTAGCATCTCTTTAGTGTCATACTTTGCACTTTGAACTGTCATTTATCCTTCCCACGCTTGGATGGGGGATGGAATGCCGAAAACTCCCTATGAATATTACTGATCATTGCTTTCGAGCCCCAATTAAATATGTAAAAGTAGAAAGACTATTCTTATATGCTAATCATCACCTTTGATACAGATCGTAGATGCACTTTGTGATCAGTGCCTGACAGGGTCTCTGTGAGGTCTGACACATGTGTGTGTGTGGGGTCAGGTCTAACACATCGAGTAGTCTACGTGATTTGAAGATCCAACGGCTAAACAGCCGCTTTTGATTCGTCTAAAGTGGCATGACAATGAAAACAGGATTTTGAAAAAAGAATCGAGGTAGAATTGAATGATGGGATTTAATCTTTTAACTGAAACACGAATCACAGACCTTTACTACTTAGTATGAAAATTTATAATCGTGGCTCTCACAATAAGGGAATGAATTATATAATTTTGTCTTTAATTTTTTTATTGCCGTTTTCTACATTTTTAAAGAAATTTTTATCATTTTTTTAAAAAAAATATTAGGGGTATTTTTTCTAACTTTTTGGAATTTTGAAAGTTTTTTTTCGTTTGTTTTAAGAATGTTATAAACTTCTAAGAATGTATTTCTTGGATTATGAATATCGAGGGTCATTTGAAATCTAGTTTTTTTCTATTGTTACTCGTACTATTTGAGAGTGTCTACACAAATTCATTCCATTGTTGAGTAGAACTCATAATTTAACTTCTTCGGCGTCTCGCATACCATTCAGGGGACGGAATAATTGATACACTCTCTGATTCTGCTTATCACGAGGTTTGAATTTTGTTCTTTCTGATCGCTCTATATGCACCATCATACTCGATATTAGCAACATTGGGAAATACTCATATGGGGCACTTAATGTGTCTCTTCTTCTTCTTCTTCTTCTTTTTTTTTTTTTAAGGAGAAGCACAAACTTTTATTATCCAGGACCTGACTAATTTGCAAAGCAAAAATTTATCCTTGAATCGTTTACTTCCGAATTTCATTCATTGCTGTTGCTTGCTTGTGTATCAGCGTTACCGGTATTAAGCAAACACCAGTTAACGATAAATTAAATATACCGGTTTATAAAGTGTATGTTTTATTGGTTTTGAAGTAAATTAAGCTTGTCAGAGAGTATTACTCTAATGTCTGCTGACTATAACATATATTTTTATACCCTGACAAGGTAACAGCTGGAAAATAAACTTTCTAATTAAAAATTTTATAGTTTAATTTAAACTTTTCGATTATATTTAATTAGCAGTAATAAACCACAACATTCATCAATGACGAAATATTATTATGCTAGACCAGTTGTATTAATCTAGTTGTTAATGCACATGTTATTGTTCTTAGTATGCTGTTCTTTTTTCCTCCCTTATTTTGAGAAAAATTTTCTCGCTTTTTTTTTTGTGGCTTATATAAACATAAAATTATGTTTATTCAACCTAATTTAGCCTTTAAATTATACATGCTTGTTTTAAGGATATTACGCTGCATGTCATATATTTGGTATGTGTATGTATATATTGTGTATGCCATTTTGTTCCTCAACATAAAAGTTAGAGATTTTTTTTGGGGGTGGGTGGGTAGTTGTCTTTTTGTACATAAGAAGAAGAGTATGAATTAAATTTTACAAATGTATATTGTTATGAATATAATTTAATTTACTCTTTGAAATTATTTCAATTTGATAAATCTTTAAATTCGTCATTATTTCTATTGTGTTGAAGACTGGTAATAATCAAAATAATTATTATAATAATTATAATAAATAAAATAATAATTATACAATCACAGTACGCTCCATTTCTGTCAGTGTGTGATTTTACGGTAAATTTGTACTGTAGATTACAAAAAAAAAAAAAAAAAGTGAAATTGTGTCTTTACATAAGCTTTTATATATTCAAAGCAATATTTGAATTATATTTTTATATGATTTAAACACGCTATTGAAATTATTTATGCTCAGAAGGGTATCATAAAAAATACTGAACTGAAATAGCTTATGAACAGAAAACAGTGCTATTGCACCGCTTAGCCATTTTCGATTGGGAAGGTACTCAAACCGTTAACAACATTTAGATCTTTTTCTAACGAGCATATATTGTGCCCATTATTTTTAGGAAAAAGACACATCGAAAAGCTTTCGGCAAGCAGACGCAACATATTTAAGAAAGCATTTTTTTTTATTTATTACAAAAATAAACGTTAAAAATAAAATAAATAAGTTAACAATGAGACTTAATACTAGTGTTTTAGTTTGAGAAAAATCTCAATGGGTAAAAAAATTTGGTAAAGTTATCACTCGTCTAAAAAATTTTCATAATTATTTTTTTTTTAAAAAAAAAACAACTTTTAAAACCCTTCTTCAAAACTCCTGTTAAAACATCTGTGAAAAGACTTTTTCTATATGTTATTCGTAATAATTAGAAAAGTTATTTTCAAAAAAGAAAAAAAATTGAAGCAGTAAAATGTATTTTGCTTAATCTTTATTTCTCGAGGCAGAGTGAAAAAGCATCTAGAAGGATGAAGGGAAAAAACTTTTTTTTTTCTCCCTCGGGATACGTTTAAATATTCTTCCAAGATGCAGAAAATATTTAACAAATATAAAAACATGACGCAATATTTTTTTTAAAGTCGAGCCAAATGCATTTTTAATTTTTAGCATTATTTTTCAAATCGTGATATGACTTTCACTCAGCGATATTTTTCACTTTTAACAAGCTTGTTGAACGAAGGCATTTCCAACCATTTTATTTAGATTATTTTCGCTGAACTAGGGACATATTTTTTTTTTTCTTTTAGTTTCGCGCCTGCTCAGCATCCGATAAGCTTGAGTTGTTGAGACTAAACCGCTGTGTTACATGAAAATCTGTTATCTGACAAGATTAGAGCTCATTGCTTCTTATTTAAGCCATTTTTAACGTTTATTTTTGTATTAAACAAGCTAACTGAAAGATTAATGAAAGAAAAGGTATTGCTTTTATTTTTTATTTTCTTTTAACGTTTTGTAAATCTCAGCAACATTTAATAACGTTTTCTCTGATTAATTATACTTTCAATTCACGTTTCAAGTTAAAAGCTTATATTTTCCAAGATTGTTTTTACAACTTGCGATTTCTTCTGTCCGTTATGATTTTAAATTGGAAACCATTTCTTATATCAAATAACTATTTTTTGAGTAAAGTAAAACTGTGTTTCATTTGATTTTTATAAACCGAGATTCAATACTTGGGTCTTATTTATTGGATTATCGTATTAAACAGCAAATAAAAAAATAATGATAGTTTACTTCAAAAAAAAAAAAAAAAAATGATATTCTTTTTTTTTTTTAATAAAAAAGAATCGGAGCGTTTTATGTATCATTTCTTATAGTTTCGTATGAAAGTGTTCTAATTACTTCAATTTCTAATAGTCAACATTTAACACAGTACAATAGATATTTTTTGAAATCTTAAGTATGTGGTTTCTTTAATTTATGATGTATTATATATATATATATATATATATATATATATATATATATATATATATGATCCTGCGTTTTCACATTTTTTTAAAATATTCTTTCTCTTTTTCAACATATTCTCTATTTTTAACACTTAACGAAATCCTACCAACCAACTGTAACGCGCTTATTAACTGCAACTGTCACTCTAACCATAAAACCTTCACTTCGCAGAATCGTGTGGTGCTGGCATCTCAAACTCCTATAACTTGCTACGTAGACAGAATATCAAGGGTTCCGCGTGTCTCGGGTAAAAAAAAAATCGCTTTGCTACTGTCTATATAATTCGCGCCGCTCTGCATTCTATTTATCGCTGCTTCAACAGAATTACTTGTATGATAGATCAACCAACTGGAATAATGTGTGTGTGCACGTGATTTTTTGATTGAATCTTTTATAAAACATTTTTATCCATAACATTTCATTTATTTTTAGAAAGGATTGAAGTTTTTGTAGAAGAATCATGTAATCCTCAGGATGTTAGTATAATAACTGTCTTTGAAATAATAGTTATGTATTGTTCGCTATAAACTAAATGTGCATTAAATTCAGAAAATATGGATGTATTTTTATATTTGATCTAGAAAGTAAGTTTATAGGAGGTCTCTAAGAGACACGAATCATAATTATCTGGAAACATTTATTTATTATTTTTTCAATCATCTCTCGCCATTGACGGGAATTAAAGCTCGTGTCATACCATGAGACCAGTTTCTGTTTTCCAGTGTTGAAGAAATCCGCTGCCTTAGAGTGGAGCCAGCGTGTGACAGCCATCAGCACGTCGTCTTCACTGGGGAAATACCAACTCTGCTCATCATCAATGCTCTCATTACAGAGGAAGGCGATGAGACGTGGAGAGAAAATTGTGCTCGAATTTATGGGACCGATGGGGTGTTCTACTCATCTGGTACTTGCTCTATGGTGCGAAGGTGAACATTGACCGATGTTGTACCACACTGCAGTACTTGCAACTGATTATTCGGAATAGGAGACGTGAGATACTACGTGCTGGGATTATGATGCTTCAGGGTAACGCTCGTCTTCATACGGCTTTGCTCGCACAACAACTGCAGCAGTTGAAGTGGGAAGTTTTTGACTATCAGATAGTCAGTAATCCCAATCCTATATAGTCCCGATCATTCTTCCAGTGACTATCATTCCAGCACCTGGCCGAGCAGTATCTCCGCGTTGACGAACAGTGCAGACATCTATCTCATGTTGATTCCGCTCTCAGGTGGCGGACTTCTTCGACCTCGGTGTACAGAAATTATTTTCAGGGTATGATATGTGCTTCAATTCCCGTGGTTCTTATGTTTAGAGGTAACCGAAAGAGTGCTGCATCTATTTCAATAAATGTTTCCAGGAAATTTTGTTGTTTCTGTGTGCGGCCTCTGGGAAACTTGCCTTTCTTGGCGAAACTAGTTTGTGTTCGTGTGCTCGCCTTTTGTGTGCGTTGCTTCTTAATGATAATATTCTTATATTTTTGAAAAATTTTACTATTTTTGTTTCTCTTCCCATTGATTTTCCTGATTTTAGCGTGATATTGTCTCTTTAATCGCAAGTTCCTGTGCGAAAATACTCTTTGTCCGTTTTTTCTTTACTTGTTAATTAGGTGACAAATTTGAACAAGTGATTTGATATCATGAAACTGCAAGCATTATTTATTTAAAATCCACTACAAATTTAATATGTTGTTTATGTTTATTGTGAGTAAACACGTATGTGAGATATTTAAAGAAAAATTAATTCCGTTTATGCGATAGTGATTTTTCATATAGGTAATAACCATATCTTCTTACGAACTATGGCAAAAGTATAAATCATTCGGCAATTAATGAATAACATGTTCATAAACCGAAAGATATATAAGCTCTAGATAATATCCGAAGGGAATGCAGGATGAGCAACTCCGCAAAATCTTTCCAGAAAGAACAGTGTTCTGGAGTTATCTTCATAAAAATGCATGTTAATTTCGAGGTCGGAGGAAAATGTAATTTGTTTTCGTCCCTTGAGTTATTACGTTAGGGTATCGTGGCCTGTGAAATATAATCATTCAACACACCATAAATAATGAGAATATTTTATGTCTCCTGTAATGTGGTAAGCCATCCCTCTCCACCGAGAAAATACCCTAGATGCAATAACCATAATATGTTATTTATAAAAGGGTCGGAATCGATAAGTCTACCCATTCAGCTTGAGATTCAAAGTGGGTATTTTTTTTTTCTTTTTCATTTCATCTTTGTGATATTGATATCTTGTTTTATTCCTAGTGGTGTAAAAATGAATTTGATATCTTTAAAAGACGGGTATTATCGTTGAATGTTGGTCATTTAAAAAGTCCCTTTGTTTTCAATACAAATTAATGGATTTTCCATGTTTTACTGATTGAATCGTTTTTGCATATAAACCTACACAAAAGAAATCAATTTAGTGAAATATTGATTAAATATCCATTACTCAGTGCGCAGTTAAATTATTAGTGATATATTTACCTGTACCTTATTCGATATAACTAAAGTTGGATTAATAACATAATTTTTTTTGCGTTTAAAAATAAGTGCTTAATATCAACCAGAAAGAATCATTATCTGTGAATTGTTTTTGTTTTATTCTTTCATGGAATTATATTGACTCGTTAGTTGAACAGTTAACTCGATAAACTCATTGATCTTGGACTCTTATGATGTTCCAAACGTGAAAGGAGAATTTTAACTTCACTGAAAGGCTGTAAAAATTGAACGTAAAATGAGGCTCTTGAGGATTCTGAAATCAAAATATGGTAAGTCAGTCTTAATTTTTATTGACCTATTTTTGTCAAAAGGGATAATATGTGTTACAGGGCTAAAAAAATTATGATGACATGCTCTTTTAAAAATTACATTGATTAAAATTAATTATTTATAGGCTTTTCTATTAACATAAAAAAATCTTCAGCGCTTGATTTCGATTTAATTCGAGACTTCGAGAATTTTTTCGAATCAAAAAGTGCTTTTTAAGTGGTTTTTTTCCTTCCTGTTTCGCACCACTTAATCTTAATCATAAAGTTTTTTTCCTAGAGAAGTTTTGATAAAATCTTAAGCTTGTGATCGAGGAAGTTTCTTACAGAAGTTACAGCTGACACTGCTTGCAGTTCATGCGGCCCTGGTTGTCGAGCGGTAATGGTCGTAAGCTCAAGACCGCTGTATTTTAATCGAGTCGCGAGTTAAAGATTTTTCGTGTAGCGGAGATGTTCCACGTTAAATTTTTCGGGGCTCCAAGTCCTCAATTTGGATTGGTGTGGATGTTAGGAGAATGGGGTTTCTCTCGTTTGAAATCGAATTATTATTGAAGGTTTTCTCCTGATTTGAACGTTATTTTCAACGAAACTCACTTTTTTTTTTTTTGAAATTATTAATTTGATTTGCTGTACTTAGTTAAAATTTCATTTAAAATTCGTTCAATCTATTAAAAGACTGGCCATTAAAATTATTCTTTTTTTTTTTTGGTGACAAATTAATTTACTTTCAGAAAGAACATGCATGAAAATATTTTGCAAACTGCTGTTTTATGAAGAAAAATATGGAGTTGCATTTCTTAGATATTTTATTTCAAGTATTTCAATATCATGTTATGTGTACTATTATTATCTTCATCATTACCTAAAATGATATTTTGTGTATTAAAATCATTACTGTTTTATTGATTGAGTTCTTGAAGAATGTACGCTAGTTTTTGTAACTAAATATTTTGACTTAATTTATATTATCATCTATTTAATCCTTCGGGATTCAAATTCAATATCGTAATCTACATTAGCTTCATTAATTAAAGTAATAAAATACATACTATTATGAAAAATAATTGGTTTATTTCTATAAATGTCTCGTTCTAATGACCATCGTTTAGTAAAATAAAAGATAAATAAAATGTATATTTTTAGCTGTGTATAAATTGTACCAAAAATATTCAAAACTTATTGCATCTAATGACTTTAATGGCTCGACTCGTAAAGAATATGATCGCCTTGAATAACTGGACAATACGCGCAGCGAATCTTTCTTCTTACTATAAATAATTTTGCTTATTATTGCCAGTAGCAATAATAGTGAGAACAATTCTTTCTGAAGTTCAGTTTTTAAAATTTAACGTATTCTAGAAAACGATTGACGTCATGCGGTTGGAACATTCCCAACATGTTTTAAAGATTTTGATCCAACAACTTTGCGGGCAAATCAATGCATCGAATAACATCTTCCTTTAAAAAAGCTCAGCTTTGTGTGGTTTATACAAATAAAAATATTGTTAAACTCTATGATATGCTTTTTTTCGTAATGTTATTGTTCCTGGGGTCCTCATTTTATATAGCGCTGTGCGGTCACAAAATCTAAATCCAAGATGTATGGCGGAATATGTCTGTCCAACATGATGGCTCATAAGCAGAGATTTTGCGTCGCCAAAATGGCTCATTTTTCTATAATAGTTGATTTTCTGTCTTGAAAGGATGATAGGAACAGACCCAAGTTGCCACCAAATTAAGGTTCTCGTAAGTAATTTCTTTGAGAATCAACTTTTTTATTGGATCTCGTCCAAGAACTGAAAACATATATATATCGCCCCGTTTTTTGTGTCCAAGAATGGCATATTTCGTTCCACGAAAAGCAGGGTTTCTTACTAAGCATTTATTTAAAGATTATGTAAAAATCATTGTTCCACTCTCAGTATCAAAACCTAGCACTTTCGCGATGGGTGTGTCATGTATGAACCAGTCTCGCACATTCTTTTTGGTCGGCATACCGCTCAGCTATGGAGGACGCAACTTCTCCATGAGGATGGTGCGCCGTCGCAGTGTGACAGTCTCAAAGGGCGAGGTATTTCACGTCGTTAAGCCCGACTTCCAGGAAAAATTTTAATTCGCTAATCTCACTTAAATCTATAAAGTCTTCTCTACCCGAATAATCACTCATGGGTTCATTTATCATTCGTGTATATTCTTCAGTTAAGAATTTTTTTTCTCTTGGACATCGCATCTTAACTTAATTCTCTTAGTAAAATTTATATCTACTTCTTATAAAAGATGCAAACAGATTACTAACTGGAATTCCTAATGCTACAGTTTCGTTCAAACAACAACAACAAAAAACATTTTTGAGGCATCTGAAATGGTCCATTGTTTACATCACTTTATGCAACAGCTGTGTGTCTTCTGGATTTTATTTACATTATACCCCCTATCCAAATCCCCAGAATCGGAAAGCTATTGACAGCACGAGGTCAGCAATCTCTAAAGGGAACATTAAATTAATTATATTGGACATGGAACTCCATCTAACTATTTAGAAAATTCTAATTTAACATGCATGATTTGGAATGCAAATTTGTGACACCCGGTTAATAGAAAGGTTTAGTGGATCAGTAATCAGTGTTTTATAAGTATTAGTACATCACCTATCTGCTAGTGACATTCGGGACCGATGAATATATATTTATATAATGTACCCGTTTCCAAAGGATTTTAAGTTAAGCAGCGTACCGTTCCAAAAGGGTTAAAGATAGCTCTCTAGTTTTCATCTGTGTGCATTTATTTTGGTCAAATGTAGAGACTTTTGGCAACACTTACTAGGTTTTTCATTGGTGGTGGTATTGATATCATTAGGAATGGATGTCATAACTGGTATTCTGTTTAGCCTATCGATGGTTCTCTTTTTCAATAAATCGTCTAAACCGTAATAAGAACTAAAAATAGCCCAATTTTATGATTTTTTAAATTTTTATCTTATGGGGGAAATTTAATTTTTCTCTTCTTGTTACAAAAGAGTTTTTTTTTTGTGTATTTTCATTTTTCATTTTATTTTTTGATTTGCAGTTTTCAATTATTTTCAATTCTTATGTTTAACCATCTTCATAATATATTTATTGATGGGGATAGTTAGGCCTATAATTCTAAAATAACTCAGTCTAAAGTCTGTTACAACATTCAATATATTGCTCTATATTTTTGTCTTTTTCAGAGAAAAAAAAAGGGGGGGGGTATTATTATTATTTTTTAAATTTTGTTTTTAAATTTTTTTTTGTTTATTATATATATAATTTACTTGAGGATATTTAAATCATGCTGTAATTGAAAACAGTTTTAATCAATGACGAATACGAGTGATATTTCAATTGAACTTTCTTTATTAGCTGTTCATGTTAGGTACGCTGCTCAAGGTCGGTCAACCGGCCGGGCCGAAGAAACAAGTAATTTTGGAACGGTTTAACCGCAGTGCCTGTGCAAAAGCGAGATGATAAGAAGTGCTCTAATTTTCAGAGTATCTACTTATATAATAGGGAAAATTATAAAAAAATGTCATGGAAATACGTGGTACAGGATTAGGGATTCTGGGGAAATATCATAATAGACAGGGAGTCTGAAGGAATTGTTTTGACAGGTTTATAATCGTGGGAAAAAAGGATTTATCCAGTTTTATGAGCGCGTGATCTAATAAATAAAAGGATAATTTGGAAGGGGATCAGGAAATAAGAATGAACTCTGTACTTTTGAATTAGGGAATGAGATAGAATAGAAAATTAAGTTATTATTAAGAGAAGTTATTAAATTAAAGTTCAATCATTACACACACACGCGCGCACACACATATGTTTACAGATGTCACACAGTTCTTTTTTTAAAATCATGTTTTTATCTTTGCAAAAATAAACAAATCAAAAAAGGATTGAAATTTGATGTATTTCTAAAGAGTTCTTAATTTTTTTTGAAGGAAAGTTACAGCTTTTGAGTTTGATTATTTCTTAAAAGCTTTCAAAGAACAAAATACAACACCGAGGAGAAAATTTAGTGAAATGTTCCGTAATGAAGTTATTTCTCAGAGTGAAGTTATAAAAATTGACGGATAAAAATGTTTACTCTTTTTTCTGTAAATAAATTTCAATAAAACATTGAGTATGAAAATAATAAATTGAGTATGTCATCATTTTTAACAATACATATGTGCATCATGGGCTCTCTTCGATTTATGTTAGAGTATGGAATCCAATTAGAAAAACTCTTTCGAGTCGAAAAATAATTCACATTATTAATGTAAAGTCGTATAATAAAGGACAAAAATTCGTTTAATGAATCGTTACCATTTAGAAAGGATCTCTTTCTCTCAATAAATAGACTATTATTTCTCAATTAAATGCAAACTGAATTTTTATCTCTATATATGTTAAAGTATAGCAATATATATATATAGGTAAAAAATAATTTATTGATACATAAATGAGTAATATGTTAAACATTGATTCACTGCATGTGTAATGAAATGGAAAAATATTTAATATGTTTACATTTTTTACCTTAAATACTAGAAATTTGAAAATTTGAATCCCAATTTTTTTGTAACGTTGGTGATCTGACGATTTTTAAATACTTAAATTGATATAATAATGTTAAACATTCACACTTAACAGGTACACTCCATATATGAAATAAAACTAGTATCATAAAATTTTTAATGTTTCGACTATATATAAGAAAACAATAGTTTGCGCTTGCATTTAAATACTTTTATCCTATATTACGTCACACGCGAGATTCATCATTGTATGGGTGCCAAGACGATTTTGCCTGCGTGCGTGGAATTTTCAATTAAGAAGAGAATGCAAGATGGCGTCCTTTTCATTCTCTATAAAACTGGGTTCTCTTGGGAATTCTTTACCTTCTGGATTTACATATTTTCGATAAAAATTGAACGATAGCACGACAATTCCTAGAATTTCAAAAGCGTGGAATCTTTACAATTTTAGGCGAAGAAAAATAAACAAAAAATATCTAAATTTCCAATGAAAGGAGAAGCGAGAACTTTCCTTATAAAAGAGCGTTAATTTAATTTTTCTTGCATACTGCATTATGAATTGAAAAAAGTTAGACTTTAAAGTTTCCATTGTGTAACTACTACTGATCTTTCACGAAATTGTATTTTAATATAATTTAAAATTTTTTTTCTTTCTTTCGTATCATTTACAGATGTCGCTGTCACATTGAAATGTAAGTCATCTGCACTTAAAATAAAAATTTCGATTTATTTTTATTCGTATTAGTCATTGTTTCTTTAACAAAAAATATTCCCATTGAATGTTGTTTCTGAGAACTCTTCTAAATAATTACAAATTATATATTTTAGTACTAATCTGGTTCTTCTGATTAATTTTTATTTGCTATACGATAAATAATATAGTCAAATATGTTGCTGTAAGAGTGTACTTATTCAACTGAAATCGTGTATGGATATGAAATTGCAAATTTATGACTCAATGATTTAAATATTGACAAAATTATTTTAAATTCATATTACTTCTCTATAATGCTTCACATAATAGCATTATGAAAACAAAGTTTTAAATAATTAGTCCTAATTTTTTTTTTTTAAAAAAAAAACTACAATCTGAATTTTGTACCTTAAAAAATAAAACTATCCTCGACTTCAAGTTTTATATTATCATCTAGATTTTTAAAAAATTTAATTATTCTGTATTTGAGAATGTAATAAACTCGCTTTGTACGAATATGACGATGATGATGATAGTGAAGTTTTATTAGCGCAAGAGAGAGAGAGAGGGCCAGATGTGGCCTTATTGCACCAAACAAGGTAAATCTGTGATCTAGACGTTAAAACAATGAAAAAGGATTGATCGACAAGAAGGATCAAGTGAGAAAGTAAAGTTTATTGGTGCAAGAGCCAGATATGGCTATGCTGCGCCAAACAAGACTAAACTGTGGTCTGGACACGAAGAAAAGACACAAATTGGTTGACAAGAAGGAGGGTTGAAAATACAGATAGATTTCTATGGTAACCCGGGGGTGCGTCACCCGTGTTTACCAAAGACTGTAAACCCCATGGGAAAGAAAAGGATCACTAGGGTGCCTCGGCACGACAACTCTTGATGAGTTCTGACCTTCCTCAGAATCCCATTTCCTTTCTTCCGAAAATCGGAAGTTTATTTTCTTTCCTTCCGAGGTGGGATGTTATCCCCACACCTAAGATATATATATATATATATATATATATATATCCTCATTCTTGCTACTTGTTGCTAGGGGCCGCGGTAGCCTAGTGGTGAAGGTCGTGGACTAGCTGCCGGCGGTCTTCGTTCAGTCGCGGGTTCGATCCTTGGCCTCCAAAGACCCGCCGTGTAGCCGGGGCTGATGCACGTTAAATCTGTTCGGGACCCAAAGTCTTCCCGTTGGCGTGGTGTGGATGTTAGGAGAGTGGGGTGCTAGCTCAGGTGTCGTCCTCGTCACTTGACCGTGGTTGAAAATTACGAGGTCCGTCGCCAATAGCCTTCGTGTTGCTTCTAGTGCGACATTAATAAAAAAAACTAAACTAAACTAGCTACTTGTTGCTGTTATTCATTCGCTTTTTCTCAGTATGGAATCTCTCCCTTTTCTTTAAATTATTTCAAAACGAAACTCAGACATTTCTTTCTTTACATACCATCAAGATACGTAGATAAGTCGTTTAATATAACATTCTTTATTTATAACTATGTATGGCGGAGTGAAAGCAAATGCTAAAAAAGAGGGGGGGGAGTGAAAAGAAAGAATTGTATATTGCTCCAAATGAGGTCTTCTGATGAAAATAATTAAATATTTAGAAAAACTTTAGAAGAAATCGATTCGAGAACGTGGAACTTTCTGAACTTAGTATTGAGAAGCTAATGCATCATCTATGAATGATTACTGTGCGATATTTTCTGAAAATCCTCCATTTCTTTTGCTCGATCATCAAATATAAATATCAAAATGACTCGTCTTTTTTGAACAATGAAACTGTGCCTGGGGATAACGAATGCAATTTTCTTCCTTTCTTTCGCCTGCATGTTCTTACGCTATGCTATTAAAAGGTAAAGGTCTTAATAGTATGAGTCATCTTTTTCTCATTTTGAAAAGCTTAAAAGGATGAAAAGAGAAGACATCCGTCTTTCCGTCGATATGCGTGCTCAGAGATTTATGACTTAACTTTTTTTCCTCCTATTAAATATAAATTTCGTCTGCTCATGTTAATTTTTATGTTCTTAAACAGAAACTGAAGCGATTGCTAACCATTCAAATCTTATGATTATGCAGATAAAAGCTGAATTTTTAAAATTCTTTAATGTAATACTTTTTTTCAACATTTGAAGACCGATTCGATTTATTGCGTTTCATTTTACTGTACCTTCATGTTTTCTGGGTAAAAAAATTTTTTAGAAAGATTACTTGAAAGATTTTGATGGTTTTAAATAAAACTAGAAACACACACACACTTGTATGTGTGTGATGATTTAACTCAATTCCTATTAATTTCTCACCACAATAATTTTAATTTACTAAATTTGCCCATTATCTCCTTTAAAAGATAATGTTCATTCTTATTTATTTCCTGATATGATTCTTTTTTTTTCCTTTTTTAATTTATTCAATCACGCTTTCTAAAAAAAAATCGCAGACAATGCAGTTTTAACAGCTTCAGACCTGTTGGGATGATTCCTACCAGATTTTAAGTCTACATTTAATCCCCTTGAAGTCCCTCCATCCAGACCATGTGGTCTCTGACGTATACAGTGAATTTTCCCTCTTATATAAACGAAAACACAGCAAAAATCACACGCTCTTCTACTTTTCCTCTATCTTGCTCAGACACCCGTCTCTGGTGAACATCTGAGATTTTTATGGGAGTTTCGCTTCGGCTACTATGGCTGAAGCCCGACTAAAGTCTGCTACAATAGAAATAAAAGTATTTCTGTCATGTATTGAATGTTTCATTAATGTTGAACGAACGTTTAAGTAAAAATACTTATATACACACGCACACATCAAATGTATCGAACGTCATCAAATTAAACATAGTTTTAAATAATTGCATGATTACTATTTTTTTCATATAAAGCTTTCTTTACTAATTAAATTTCATTACTGGCTGAACATAAAACACATCAAACAGTTTTGATGTCAGCTTGAATTGTATTTTCTAAAAGAAATATTCTTATCTTAAGAATTTTCTCCAACTTACTTATACCATCGAGGAAATGGATGAAAACTAGACATTTTACCGAGTCTAATTAATAATATAATAACTGCGAATTAGAACAATTGTATGTGTGTAGTAATACAAAAAAGGGCGAGTTTGTTTTAATTTTAATATAGAGGAAAGTCCGATACATATTTTTCTGAGTATGAGAAAGACTTGAAATATTTCAAATATCTTATGAAATTTTGTTCTCTTTCAGACTCTCATGCCAAAATTTGCAACCTTCAACCTTGATCACCCACAAAACAATAATTCATTTCGAAACGGCGTTTTGTAAAATCGAGAAAATACTCTGTAACAAGTTTTTGTTTCCTTGTTATTTGTTTTCCTGGGTTGTGGGATGAAAGCTATAATTTTTCTAATGTGTCTTGTTTCAAATTTTGACTAGAATTTTATCTTATTTATTTTTTAACATCGTCGTAAAATCAGAAAGGCTAAGGCAGGAGGCTTGAAACACTTTTTAATGAGAGACTTGAAAACTGGAGCTAAACTGTAATTATTAATAATATGTTTATGCGTTTTCTCTCTCTTTTATTGTTATTGATTACTAATTTGTTCCTTCTTGTTATTCCAGAAGAAGGAAATAGAGGCCGTTTGATATTACGGTTGCTTTAATAATCTCCACTATTTAATCATCATAAATTTTAATCTTCAGAGCACACAAAAGCTACTAGCACAGTACTTGACACTTCATCTTTCCAATAATGCGGCGTTTTTATAAGGCACTATAAAGTCGTAGGAAATTATTTTATGCCTTCTTCTTCAATGAAATAATGTAGACTATCAGTACAAAACAGTACATTTTTTTGTAGATATTTCGTAGATTTGATACTTTTTTGCATGTAGTGTATTAAATATTTTATTCAACAATGCATAGTATTTGCTGTTTCAATGGGTTATTTGTAGTGATATCCCTGTAATCTGGGCAATGCTTTGCTTTGATATCCGCCGGATTATCTAGAGTATTGTAATTAAAAGTATTGGCATCATACTCTTTAGATTAAAATATACACTTATGTTATTTTTTAAAGTGTGATTGAGTCAATCACCCTAAGTCAGAGGCTTTTGAATCACGCTTTACTTTGAAAATAAAATAAATTACAAAATAACAGAATAAATTATTAATTTAGGAACTAGAAAATGAGAATATTTCATGTTTCGAAACCAGGTACCTAAGATTTTAGTAGATATTAGTTTTATGTTCCTCAATTAATTAATTAAATAAAAAGTTATAGCTATTTTAGTTAAAGCGATTTAAGTATTTCAGACTTCTCCTGAGTATTGTATTTTCCATAGTTGAATATTTAGTTAATTTTGTAAGCTTCTTGTCATAAAGTATTCTTTTTTGTCCCAAAATCACTAACATAATTGTAGAATAAAAAAAAAAAAAAAATGTTACTAAGAATCAATTTTGAATATAATTTGAAAGAAAATAATTTTATTATAATTTGCAATTTAAATCGTGTTAGTTTGTTCCTAAAACACGAAAACCATGCAATTGAAACTGAATGCGCGTGGGTTGTTTTTGATTCTGAACCTGTCTCGTACCAAATCTGATGGAGCAAAATCTTATCACTAAATTCATACTCTATATTAATGGCTCAATTGTAAAGCGTGTGGTCAGCATACGCTTAAAACAGTAAATTTTCTTATCTGAATTTTTTTTTATATATATTTCTAATAACGACGCAGTTGCAGGAAAGTTGTTGCATCTTATTGTATTCAAATGCTTTAATGCTAATGTTTGAGCTTTTCCTTTCCTCTTAGCACAATTTTCTTAGCTTTTGAGATCATCTGTAATAATCATAATACACCTGTAATTCTTTTTTTGTTTTGTTTTGAATAGTTGATTCACACTGTGTGAGCATTGTACCTTTAGAATGGAAATTTAAGTAAAAATTGACCGTGAGTTTTCCTTTTGTGTTATAATTTCAGGTTTGAAGTAGGCTTTTAAATTTTTTTGTAAATATTTGGTTAATCCAAAAAAAAAAAAAAAGTTATAGCCAGAGAATTATGGAACAAAATCTATTTATTTTATTGACCTTCCTTTTCCACGCTCATTGTAGTTATTTCTTTCCTGTTGCTTATATAGATTAGATTTCTGAGAAAATTATTTTTACATAATAACAAGAATTTCGATTTTGATGACAAATTTCGGAGATTGTTACCTAGTACATAAATTCTGATGATTAAAAACTGCAGCTTTCGTCATTTCTTTTTAAATTTCTAAGACTTTTTTGTTTCTAATGTTTAGGCATTTTTCGTTCTTTTTCTTTTCTTTCTTTTTTTTTTTCTTTTTTTTTTGATATTTATAAAAAAATTAATTGCTTTGCGATATTTAGGCGCATTTTTAGGTATACGTATTGTGAGTGATTTGATTTTTTTATGGCTTATTTTCCTTTTCAGTGAGTCCACATTTATTTCCGAAATTATTTATGCAAATTTGAAAAAAATCTGAAGTAAAATATATACAGTCGAAGGTAAATGACAGTCAAAACTAATCTATAAATAAGAGTCTAATTTGTTTTGGACTTTTTAAGAAATGGCAGCACATACTAGTAACACCAACTTGTCTTGGCTATTCTATTTCTCGTCAGAAGCGTGTACTTTTTGAATTAGCTTCATATAATGTTGATCTTGAATGCAACCGAAATTAAAAACTGTTGCTTTGATTTGTAGTGGTTGTTCATTCTTAAAAAGTGGAGGCGCCAACTGCTATTGTAGCTTTTGTCGGATTTCATACCATCATATGGATATATAGCTTCACATATTATTTGGTTGCAACGCTACTAACTACTAAAATTAGATGGCAAACTCGCTGGCTCTCGTTTGCTGCTTCTGTTCAGTTTGCATTACTAAGTTTAAAAAGAACAATTAGAGATTTAAAGGTTTAAAATTTTAGAAGTTACTTAGTCTATTATAAGTTAAATTTAAGCTGGTGGAGGTGGTCTGCAAGAATGTTTACAACAAGCTGCATCCAATTCCCGCTTCCCCTCCGAGGGGGGGGGAGGGAAGTGCTATTTTGTTCGTTTTTAGTGATCAATGTCGGCGAAGGTTTGAAGTTATTAAATTGGTGGTAATATTAAGGAGGTTTAAGTGGTTGAAGCCATTTAGTGGTTTTATAAGCGAAGTTTTGTTTATTGTTTACTTCTGTAAATATTGTTTTCTATTGTGGTGAAAATGTTTCGAGAAAGCTTGGTGATGAAGTTTTCTATTTGTTCAACTTGTAGGTCGTTGTGAATAACAGAGTTTCTAACGAACCATGGAGCGTTTGTCATGATTCTTAAAATTTTGTTTTCTAGTGTTTGAATGTGTTTCAGGTGGGTCGGGGCAGCTATCCCCCAAACAGGGAGGCTTAAGTAATAACTGGGCGAAAAATCTGCTTATAGAGTAAAACTTTATTTTTAAGCGTGAGAGGTGAGTGTCTGCCAATTAAAGTGATACAAAGGTGGATTTTATTCCAGAATTTATTTTTAGGTGTTTTATGTGCTTTGAATAAGTTAATTTTTGATCGAGGTGCAGACCCAGATATTTAACCACAAATATCCAGCTGAGTTCTTCGTCGAAGAGGTGAAGTTTGTGTGGGGGGTTTTGTCTTCCTTTGTGGAACAGTATTGCTTGGGATTTGTCTACATTAATAGCAATTCTCCAATGTGTGAGCCATTTCTCTAGGGTGTGTAGGTAATTTTGCATTGTTTTTAGTATGAGTTTGAAGTTGTAGTCCCACCGTGGAATCGTCCGCAAAGAGGCAAGGGCTAACACTTTCGTGGTGTGGGATAGTTTAGTTTAGTTTTTTATTAACGTCGCACTAGAAGCAACACGAGGGCTCTTGGCGACGGACCTCGTAATTTTGAACCACGGTCAAGTGACGTTCGTGATGTGGGAAGTCATACGTGTACAAATGGAGCAAGAGCACCCCGCCTTGGGAAGTATCCGCATGAATTCGGCCCAGGGTGGAGTGACTTTTGTTTATTCTGACTCTAAAAGTCCTATTTTTTAAAAAATTATGAATTATTTTGATGATGCAGTTAGGAAAATTTAGTTTTATTAACTTGTAAATAAGTTCGTCATGCCGAATTTTATCAAAGGCTCTTCTTACATCTAAGAAGACCCCAATGGTATGACGTTTTAGTACAAACCCATCTTTGATAATGTTAGTTACTCCAATTAGTTGATGTGTTGTGGAGTGTCCTTCCCCGAAACCGCATTGCTCCGGGGAGATGCAGTTTGAAATTATTATATGATTTTTAATTTTGTTTAAAATAATTCTTTTGAGTCTTACCTTTTACTGCTAAGTTGTTTTATTTACCTGGAACTGAGACCCCTTTTCCTCTAGATCTCAAACTGAGGGTCATTTAGTTAAATTATTTATTTCGTTTTATATGAGTCTTGTCTTTTAAAAAATTCTAGAATTACAATTTATTCGAATTTAAGATCAGGTATCATTTATTTGTGATAAATTAGCTGACGCACGGGAAGAGCAGTATTGCTAAAGATTAATTTCTTGAATAGTGTTGAATAAATTCGACGCATTTGTATTCTTAACTTATTCAAAATCTTTTGGGTAACTAAATACAGCAATATCAGAAGTTTCCGGCATCGGAAGTACCGGAAAACATGGTACATGAACACGTTTTATCATCTCTTTTTATACAACCTAAGCGGGGTTATCGGGGTTCAAGATAAAAATTCCCTCTATATCCTTTACGACGTCTGTCGCTCCAATTAACAATTTGTTCGTTGAACAAATCCGTTATGAAATTATAAGAATTCCTTTGCTGAACTATTTGGCAATTTATTACTTATTTCTAGAAAAATTTATGAAAAGTTTTTAATTCTTTTGTGCTTGTTATCAAATTAGTTTCAACCGGAAATAAACTGTGATTTTCCAGACTTCTGAATTGTGTAATTTTTTGTATCTAACTTATGCGAGAGAAATCTGATTGTTTTAGTAACATGTTATCTAGTGAGGTTCACACATGTTTATTATGTTATATACGCAGGAAAAATTGTTTGTTTACTGTTTAATTATGATTACTCGTACAATAACACATGTTATGTAACAATTATTGATTTTTTTTAAAACTGTTACGAGATAACCTGTGTGTGTTTACATTTCTTATTAGTAAATCAAAGCACATAAAACATCGATTATTTGCTGGCAAACTATTAATCAAAGGGTTTTCATTTTCTGAAGGCCAATTCACAGATTCAATTGAAACTTAAGCCATCCCTTTGTGAGCTACCATTCGCAAGTAGCTCCATTTTAACGTTAGATTTGTTCTTTTCGCGGTTTTTTTTCTGTACTAACCTCGGGGACTTTTTGTAATTTGAATTGCATGAAATTCCAACTCCTTCCCAACCATATGAAGCATGATTAGGCATGCTGGAAATAAGAAGAGCAATGATTTAAATTGAAAATTGTATCAAATAAGCGAAGCAAAATTAAAAGCCGGTGGGAGATAACGAGAAGCTGATAGATTGTTGGAGATGGTAACCACCAAGCCAAAAATAGGGAGAGCATAGATGTTTGTAAATTAATTAGAGTAAATTGTTATACTTAATCATTTATTGTTAAATTGGTTAGAAGTGACTCCCTGTTAGAGAAAAGAGTAATATGAGTCGTACCCACTGTATTCGAGAAGTGTCGAACTCGATTCGATTGAGTTAGTAAATTAAAACTTTATTGTTGCATTCTCAACTACGATTTAGGCGCGTGTGAAGTTAATGGAGAGTGAACGATATTGCATAATCTATGAAGAAAGAAACTTAGTAAACTGTGTTGTCCTTTTTTTTCTGACTTCTCTTCATTGACTGTTTAATCAAGCTTTATGATGTCTGTAGATTTAAAATGATGAAGGGGAGGCACTACACGTTTAAGAAAGACATAATCTGAAGCATTTGTGAAATCCTGTGTCATTTTTCATTCTCTTGTTGATTTTATTTTTAAGGGCAGTTAAACTTTTATTAATTGGTCTTAAGTTGTGTAATTAGTTTGTCTGGTTATTTTCTTTGAAAGCCTTGTGTTGTACTTCTGTTGGACTTGGAGTCTTCCATCTGAATACACTCGTAATGATAATTATGTAGCATTAGTGCTAAGCTTCTGTGAATAGATACAATTTTCAATTATGTGATTCGATTTACTCAGTTATTTTTAAATTAAAATTTATAGCAGCACGTTCTAAACATCATGCATTTTGATTTGTTTTATTACCGTTAATGGATTAGTTTAAATAATTCGAGATAAAAACCAACGTTTTTAAAAGCGTTACCAAAAAAACGTTTTGGCTGAACGTTAAGTCCGCGAAGCGAACCAGGGTAGCCACATTTGGCAAAATACCGCCAAATAATTCCTGTCGTTAAGTGCTAATGTAGCCAAAAAAAAAATTATTGAAATATTAGTTAAAATTTATCGCAAATGTCTAAATATTGCATTGTTAGGCGAGTGAGAACGATTCCCAAAGTTTCAAAGCTCTAGCTTGTTGGGAAATTGGTTAAATTAACGATCGAAAATTTGATGACACACACATCAAGTGAAATACATAAAAACGTTGTAAAAATGTGATGGATGGATTCTATATTACAACGATCATAATATTTTTGTATTAAGAAATCCCGTGCTACGCATCTATTAATTTTTTTTTTTTTTTTTTTTGAAAAATGCTCTTGAAGTGATGTTTATCGTATAAGGGTAATAAGTCGTAAATGAATGTTTTTTTTTATTGTTTGAAGTTTAGAGAGGATATATTTTTTAATTATTATCTTTATAGAATTAAAAATGGTCACCCGAGCTTTATTCAAAATAACGTATTTTCTGATTATCTTTTCTAGCCAATTCTTGATCAATCATTCAAATTTCCATTCCTTTGTCATGTTGTCGTTTGCTTTAATTCTAATATATAATTGCATAATTTAATAATTATTTTAAAAAGTTAGCGCATTTGGTGGCTAAATCTGTTCTTTACAAAACTTTGCTTTGAGCATTTAATTTTGTTAGTATTATTGAAGTGCGTGATATGTCCAATTTTTTTCCAATAGTAAAAATGTATATAATGTGTTTTCTTTCTTTCTTAAAAAGGAATGAAAGTTATTTTTCCGCGTTTTTTTACTAATTCCGTATTGGGTTTTGTTTTCTTTTGGACTGTATCATTTCATTTTAATACATATTTAGAGTAAATATACTTTTATATTTATTTTTTTTCGTATTTTATAACATAATAACACAATTCATCGGATAAGAAATGCATCACAATAGTATGGACAAAAGAAGTAGGAACAACTATAGTTATTATTATTTTGAATGAAATTGTTTCCGGCATAATAAAGTATTTAAAAAGTTAAGCTGTTAATTTCCCCCCAAAATATTTTTGAAAAGGCTTTTATTTTTTCAATGAAGAGAAGTTATACGCGTAGATGCAGATTAATCTGGTTCGACGGATTTTATGTTGGTCGGAATCTATTATTTATCTTAAGCATGATGAAGTCTTTTTTTTTTCCTCCCCTGTTTTCTGATAAACACATTTTCTTTCATAATATAATTTTTTTCCAAAAATCATCATGAAATAAAGAGATTAGTTTAAAGGGGGAGAATATTATATCGTTTTTATGTAATGTAAATTTTCCTCTAGTTTATTCCTTTATAAACTATGTGAACTGTATCTGAGTGAATGGACTAGCAATGTGTGCTTTTTGTGTGTTGATTTCATAAAAAAATTGAATAAAATAAAATTATTTTATGAATAAAAATAATCAATTTCATGAATTTTCGCAACATATTTGTGGAATTCGGTTTTCTACAAGTATGTTGTGGAAAATTAAGTGCTAGGTTAGTCATAAATTGCACCGACCAACCTGAATAATATCCTTTTAAAGAAGAACCTTCGAATCAAATTTCTAAATTCTTTGAACATAATTTGATTTATATATATATATATATATATATATATATATATATATATATATATATATAATGAATTGTGTAAAATCAAGAATTTTCTGCATTAGTTTGTTTTTGTACAGAGTCATTATAATATAGAAAAAACTTTTTATTGAATCTGAATCCGTATGATATCAATAAATAAAAAATATTAAACATACTACTTTTATGTATTAAATTACATACTGCAATTTCCTTTTAAGAATAGAAATACATACTGCATCGAAATCCATTCACCGCATTTTATATTGTTATACTTGATCGATTTTCGGTTGTTCTTTTTACTTTAAAATTATTCCCCATCCTTTGCACCAACACATTTGTGAATAATTTATTAGGGTTAAATTTATATTTCCTCGCAATTTTTAATTTAGTTAAGTTTGTTAACAATTTATGCTTCTCACAATTTGTCAGTTCTACAATAAAACTTATTTCTTTATAATGTAGAAGTTCCCATCGCTAATTTCACGATTTAGGATATTTAATAAAAATACATTATTAGTAATTTTAATGGAAATTATTATTTATTCTAATTTTTGAGATTTGAATCACAATAGTAGAGTGGGGTGTTTTTTTTTTGGGGGGGGGGGGTAAATTTGTGAAAGGGATTCATTTACAAATGTTGATATCTACTTTCGTCATTTTCAATAACTACTATGGCTGCTGTACATAAAATTCATCTGACGTTCCTATGCTCATGCTTAGCGTGGTGTGGAATTTTGAAAATAAAATACCAAATCAGATTCGTCGATCGTCATTTGATTCTTATTCAATGTTAGGAAACCTTTCAGCACTAATTCATTGTATGACTCTAGCATGGCACTAATTAAACAAACTTAATTTTGAAAGATTTTCTGTAATAGTTTGAAGAGTAATTAATAAATAATTGTGTGCCATTTCTTGAGTGGAGTGCTGTATATTTAAATTTCTGGATTGTGAATTTATTGCCGAAAATTTATTGTGATATTAAACTCTATTTCGATGCTTTTTCATTATGCTATAATTAAACGTATTTTTTAGAGAGATTTCTTCCTTCTATAACAAAGGAGACTATTACCTTAATTTATTTCTGAATTGCAGGAACTATTAACGTCATCAATATTAATAGGTTTATTATCCGACATGATTATAACTAACAACAATAATTCACCAACCTCATTAGTCTTGCATTAAAAATCAATGTGAGACTTAATTCAACCGATGCCAGACATTACTGTCACTGAATACCTTGTATTATACGAAGTAAATTATACGCGAACATAGAATAGATTATTTCTCGCAGCCTTGGAAACTAACCACACAGCTCTATTGATTGCTATGTCCCAAGCACACAAAAAGAAAGGGGGAAAAAATGGTCTCTTTTACTCGCGCCAGGAAGTTATGACAGAAAGGCTTCGTTCGCCAGACGTGAACCAAATCGAATCTTCCCCCTTCTATTTTCTTTTCTCGAGGAATCTTGAATTAAACGACCATGAAAACTGTCGTATCTCTCGTGATCATATAATACGAGGGTTATCATCTTCGATGTCGCTTTTTCCTATTTTCTTTTTATTTTCTTTGTGTATATCGCGAAACATGCGGCGCAAAAGTAAATCACAATGAGGAAACTTTAATCTTCAGGTATCGGAGTGTAATACCGTCGCGTATCTTTCGGTCTTGTCTCTTTTGACTCTTTTTATGTCTCCCTCGTGTTTGCGTTGACAAAAGGGGTTTTTCTTGTGTAAACACCGGAATGAAGTTCAGGTCAAAATCGAGGGTTACTGCCTCGTGGGAGAGTTTCCTGGATCGGAGGTATTCCGGTGTGAAGTTGTCTCCATTATATGAGATTATCCCGGAGTTTTCCTCTTTGCAAGGTGAGTTAATGTTTCGTTGCGTGAATTGTGATTTTTATTTTTGATAGGGTCTTTTATCTTTGATTACATTGAATTTTTTTCCTCCTCTTTTTGGTAGCCTGAATCGTAACAAATTGCATAAAATGTTAACATTTCCCCCTTTTCTGTAATATACCAGTACTCGTATATGTACATAGAGTGATTAAGAAACTTGCCTGTCTTGATATTTACAGATGCTTTTATAATGTGATAGGAGGGTCTTGAAAATTCTTAACTTGTTTGTTGTTGTTACTCTCTGTCTTTACCACAAGGTGACAGTTGAGACCTTTTTCAGATTAATGTTTTTTTTCCCCCTGTCTGTGCAATTAGACTCAGTAAGAAAACAAGTTGGTGACAAAAAAAAAAAAATTAATCTAACAATAAATGTGATATTTCAATATGTCTGTGATTCTTCATTACAACATTAAAAAACATTTATATACATTTGATGTACAAAAAAATTCAGAGTAAAATTTTATTTATTTAAGGTACATCATCGTGTGTTAATAACATTAGATTAGGGTGGAATATTCTTAATTATTAGTTTAACTGATATTATTGTTATTTACTACATACATTTTTACAAGCAGGGGATATGTAAGTTTTAATTAGTTGGCGCTGAAAATAATATTTAATCCCTAATAATATTTAATTTTGTTAATTAAATATTATTAATTAACAAAATTAAAATTATTAATTATTTAATTTGTTATAATTAAAATTATTAATTTATTATTTATTAAAATAATATTTAATTTTGGACCCCTTGAATCTTTTCCGCGTATCCTAGAGTTTCTGTGCAATGAGCTGCCATTTAACGAAACTATGTTGGAACGTTTTGAATGCTAGTATTATTTTCATGTTATATGACGTTTTAATAAGGGGCAAATGAATCTAGCGTTGCTTGAAGTTTTCGTCCGTTGGTCATCTTCTATTTGTAAGCGCAATGCTGTGGATTAAAAGGTAGATATACTTCTAAATCTAGTCTTTTATATTTATTTCAAGTGTAATAAAAAGTACTATTTAAAAAAAAAAAAGAGTTCTTATTTATATTTTCTTGACCACGTCTTGTGTATAAATATTTTGAATATTTTAAAAACATTTGGAAACGAATAGCCTTATTAATTAAAAAATTGTAAAAAGTCAATCCGAAACAGAATTTTGTTTCCATTTACATGTTCTATCTTTTAATTACTCTTTTTTGAACATTTTATTGTAATCAAATCAATAAAATTGGTTTTTAGTTTCTCGTACTCAAGATGGTGAGGTAGAATGGAAACCCTAACTGTGAATATTTATCATAACAATAAGCGGGGATGCTTCTTTGCCTTTAGACCTGTTGCATTGGATTTTTTCTTATTTACTCCTTGATTCGTGTAAATCCTTATTTACCTTTGAAAAGTCTTTTAGAAAAATATTTCTCCCTAAACTGGTTTCATGACTTTTTTTTTCATAATAATTCTTTCAAATGATCAATAATGACTCGTTCGAATGCTTCTATATTGATCAAACGAACCGATCACAAAATACGTATTTCCATCAATAAATAAATAATGAAGAACTTTTTTTGTATGTCTAGTAACATTTATATATCATTAAAGTAATTTTTTTTTTTCTATTTCTTTTCATTAATCAAACAGGCTTTTATTCCCGATTTGCATTATTATTATTCAAACGTAATGATTACCGAAACATAAGAATTTTTTTTAGTCGTAAGCTATAAATGATTTTAGTTATAATAATTTGAATGATAAGCGATTCGCATCATATGGATAAGTGCAGTAGCAAAGTTAATGAAAAAACTACATTTAGGTGAAGAGATGTTAGCCAATAAGAACTATTTTGGTCTTGATAAAAATGTAAGCGTGTTTTGGTGAAGTAAGGCTTATATTTATAAAAATTTTCGGTTTAGCTAGGATTAAAGGTTTCTTACAATTCAAAATGTACAACATAACGAAATAAGCTTCAACATTCGTTTGATTAATTATTAATCAAACTGTATATTTTGGTAATATATAATTTTGTTTCAGAGAGAGAAATTGTTTCATTTGAAATCTCCTTCATTCTATTTCAGAAGTCAATGCTTAAAATTTGCCTAGTTTACTCATTTATCTTCTATAAAAGGTTCACCATTTACTTCCGCTTATATTTTGTTTTTAAAACTTTAAACTAGTAAATTTTACTATAAGACTTTTTACAACGCCCTGAGCGTTCAGTGTCTTTCCAAATAAGTAACATAGCATTAGTTTTGTTAATTAATCTATAATTGTTTTCTTTTATAACCTTCCTCGTGACCAAATACAATTATCAAGCATCGTGTTTGAGATTTCGGATACTTGTACATGTCTATATTAAAAAAGGGAAAAAAAAAAAAAAAAAAAAAAAAATTCATTTGGTATCTATCTCTCTTTTTGAGATATTTTCCTGCTATGAATTTTCTTTCGTTTTTATCGCGGTTTATTGCAAGTCTTTCATTTGAATTCCAGACGCAAATAAAAATTATATGTATTTGTCCTTCTTGGAAAAATTAGGGATAATAATAACTTGTTACTTTCTTTGCATTTTTAGCTGAAGATTCTTATCATGGTGCGAAAAAATATCTAATGTTTATCTCTTCATTTTCCGTCCTTGAGGATTTTTATCATCTTGTCTACCTTTAGTCTTAAAAAAAAAAATTTGTTTTAGAAAGTGTACATTTTGTAATTAAAAAATGTTTTTGAATTTAGTAGCAAATATCCAGCCTTTTTGTGATTGAAGGAGTGTGAAAAAAAAATTAATGACACTGTAAAAGAAAATAAAATGAAACACAATAGAATATTTGACATTTTTACCTCTCTGACATATGTGATTTAGAATTTCTCTGAACTTTGTTTTTGTCTATCATTTTTTTCAAGTTTCTCTCACTAATGTTCTTAAAATTATAGGGAAATTTGAAGTTTTTTGAATTGCTAATTTCTACGTATGGTTGCATCATTTGGTAAAAAATATTTTAAATGCTAATGTATCTCATTTTTCGAACAAATGAATAGAGGAGATAATATACATAATAAGATGGACAACATTTACAATGGAACATAAACTGTATTGTACTGAATGTGTCTAAAAATTGCTCATCTATAAAAACATCCATCAATAATAAAAGACTGAACTAATTATTTGAGTTCACATATTTTATTACGTCATAGTAAAATTGTACAGGTTAATGTCCGTCACATGAAAACTTTCATACGAAGGGTATTGGGAAAAGATTGACATTATCATATGCAGAGTTTACTCGGATTGAGCATTTTAGACACCGGAGATTAGATAAGTAATCATAAAATCAATGACAATCAGCATGGAATAGTTATATAATGCCTACCATTTTAAGCATTGGCAATTATGCTGGTATGTGGTAGAAATTTCTATTTTTAGCAATGAATTTATTTTACTCAAATCAATGATCTTTCAACACGAATAATTTATTCATTCCGTTTTTTCTCCTCTTTTATTTTTACATGGGCTTCAATCTTTTATTAGACGTTGAAGAATAGTCACGAAAGACCATAATGAAAACTTATTAGCTATAATCTGTTTCTGGCATAAAAGGAAATGGTAACTGTGTATCTCTTTCACGCAATGACCCCGTCGTAACCGGTGTTTGTGATCTTGCATTCTGCATGTGTGTGTGTATATAGCTTTATTTTTTTTTAATTGTTTGGTTTCTTAATTGTTGTTTTGAATATTTGGGTTTCAAATTTTGGATTGTTTGACTTTTAGTAATTTCTTCAAATAATTAGATTTTTTTTTTCTCTCTTGATCATTTTGTTTTAATTTTGGATATTTATAGAATGTTATATGTTTGTGAAATTTATTCTATGTTCTGTATATTTTTATATATTCTAAATGGCGGCACGCTAGATATCGTGAAAGTATATGGAATAGTATTCCGACGTATTTAAATGATTTTTTTTTCTTTTGTAAAAATACTGAAGCTTTTATGTGTATTTGCTCTCATGTAAGCTGAATGTGAACTTTGCTTCATAATGTGCCTACTGCATTAATATTGCACGATGTGAATAACTGTTTTTGGATGCATATTTTATTTATTTAATGGTTTTATGGGATATAGAGCAAAAAAGGCTATTAACCCTTTGAAGCGTAATTCATTTCATAAAAGTAAAGTAAAATAAAATTCGAAATAAAAACCAACGTTTTTAAAAACAACGTTTTTATATGGTGGCAAAGTTTATTAAAAAAATTATTAAAATATTAGTTAAAACTGGTCGCAAATATCTAAATATTGCATTGTTAGGCAAGTTAGAACGATTCCCAAGGTTTCAGAGCTCTAGCTTGATGGGAAGTTGGTTAAATTAACAATAGACAATTTG
>BMAW01076610.1:0-14914 GCA_019974015.1 Nephila pilipes | reverse complement strand
ATATACTGCTGTTTGTAGAAAATGCAACACCATGAAAGAATCATCAGAATCAAATGAAATTTAATGCAGAAACGACTTGTACTGATACAAATAAATGATGAAATTTTCAAAACAAAAGAAACAAATTAAGCGTCCGAAATCAGTATTTGGTGCAGCCACCATGCGCTGCAATAAGTGCTGCTATACGACGTGGCATGGAGTCAAACAGATGTTGAATATCTGCTTGAGGAAGAGAATTCCATATCGCTTGTATGCGCAACCAAAGTTCGTCTTTGGAAACTGCAGGACGCGGATCACGAGCGAGACGCCGACCAACCATATCCCACACGTGCTCAATAGGCGACATATCCGGTGAATAAGCAGGCCAAGGAAGAAGTTGCATGCGTTGTGCTGAACAGAAGTCTCGAACAGTCCGCGCAACATGTGGGCGTGCATTATCCTGCTGAAAGATAGCTCCAGGGATGCCTTGAAGGAAAGGAGCGACTTCGGGCTGTAGCACTTCACGGACGTACCTGTTGCTATTGAGATTACCCTCAATTCGTATCAAATTGGATCGTCCATGATACGAAATCGCACCCCAGACCATAACTCCGGGTGTTCGACCACTATGTCGTTCAATAATACACTCAGGAAGGCAGCGTTGACCGGCATAACGTCTAACACGAACACGGCCATCATGGGTCCACAAATTGAAGCGTGATTCATCTGAAAAGACAACTTGGTGCCAATCAGCTCGCCTGTCTCTGTGCTCAAGAGCCCACTGCCGACGCAGCCGTCGATGATTCGCCGTGAGGGGAATCCTGTATAAAGGCACCCTTGCACGCAATCCACGGCGCAGCAGACGACGACGAATTGACGAAGCCGACAATTGTACACCTGTAGCAGTAGACCAACGTGCTGCCAGCTGCCTGGAGGAAGCTGTGCGATCATTCACCGCCATGCGGAGCAGGTGTCGATCATCGCGCTCTGACGTCACCTTCTGTCGTCCAGTGCCTGTTTTTCGAGTTGTTCGGTGCTCGTCGGTCCACTGCTTCCAAACTCGCATCACTGTGGAACTGTTCCGCTGCATACGAGCTGCTATTGCGCGATAGGAAAATCCTCCTTCTCGAAGGCCGATTATCCTCCCTCGTTCAAACTCCGTAAGTTGCTTGAATTTCTTATTCTTCCGTCGTGGAGTTATACTCAGGTCTCACTAAACGTTTGCCACTAACAAATAATCATAGACTTTTTTCAACGTCCCGCTACAGCACTTTATTTATACGCTTTCAGCATCAATTCAGAGGGCGCTGCGCGCGCCGCGCACGCGCGATGGCTCTGAAACTTTATTAATTTGCATAATATCCTATAATTGACATTTGCTGCGAATTTCATTTGATTCTGATGATTCTTTCATGGTGTTTCTTTTTCTATATATAGCAGTATTTATATATATATATATGTATGTATGTATGTATGTATATATATATATATATGTATGGATATATATGTATTTATATATATATATATATATATATAAAATCAGGAAAAGACAAAGCACAGATAGCAAACTTTGCACGTATTTGCAGTACAACAGAAGAATCACCACTTGTATAGGTTTATGACGCGACAGTAACAAAACAATTTGTATACAAATTACCTTACTGCTATTCACTGTGTTTCTTTTCAGTCCTTCAAATTTTTTTAAATTCAAATAATAATTTTGTTCCTTCGAAAATTCTTGAGGATTAGTGGTGATATCTACTATTAATTCACAGTTCCATTTAACAGCTCGTCTATCCATAATTTTGGATTTATAGTCTAAATTCAGAACTGGAATGGGAATAACTTTTCATTTAAAATCAATGATTGTGGTCGTTTCAAGGATATCTTTCTGAGAGATGTGGCTGGTATAGTACGTTACCTGAATTGTACAGAAATTTTGGGATATTCTCCTATAAAATATTCAGATTTCACTGGTATTATAGTGATATATTTCATCAATGCAAAGCATGACTTTGAATAATATACTCATGCAAGAAAAATTTAGGAAGTTAATTTCCTCCTAACCATATCTCATTCTACTCCAAATCTACAATAAAACTAATTTTTTTGAAAATGTTAAGGCAGAGAATACATGGATTGGAGATGTCAGTTACATAGACTCGGTGTTAGAATTTTTGGTATCCACATTCGGTTATTGCATCCAGTATCTCACGTGCCTTTGCTTTTTAGCAAATTTCAGTTGTTAAAGAATGTCAGAAGCTCTGTAAATAAATTGTTTCTTCAATTGCTGTAGCAAGTCCACTTTTAAAAACTTTACATTAGCTCTTGTGTCCACCGATAACTAACATGGGAAACCATAGAAATAAGAAACCACATACCTTACAAGTAACATCCCTTTCCCCCTCCATTAAAAAATAGAAATTTTTAGTCCTTCTTAATTGGCTTAATTCCGATAAAGCAATCCTTGCCCCGCAATACGGCCATAAATTGTTTTTCCTCATGTAATCATTAAGCACTCTCTATGTACATGTCCCAGCTTATTGCACTTCCAGCAAATCTCATGTGAATTCTACCAGGAAGCATTTTTCTTTCCGATAGCATGACAGCTTAAAAATTATTACAAGCCGTTGAATAGATATATAAATTTTATCGTCTTTTTTCTTTACCGGTATCATCCTCTATTTCTATTGATTTTACGAGTCTCCGATTTTTAAAAGGTGGTCACAGATTCACACTTTCTAATATATGTCTAGGTTGATTTCAAATTCTTTGCATACACCAATCCTTTTGAACGTTGTGTATATTCGTCTCTGATAGCATCAAAGCAGTACTGAGCTGCTATTCTTCCCCCTACTTCTGGGGAGTAAGGCTCATTAGTGGCACCACACATCGATGGTTAAGACTGAAAGACTTTCTTTTAACTTCCGACGTTTTGTTTTCAATTCAATTCTATAAAATTGTGTCAGAATCCAGTCTACAAATCAATACTCTTCAGCTTATTTGAGTGAGAAAACTTCTCTCTATTCTAGATATGGGAAATTTACAGAATATATTTTGATACATTATTTTTTCAATTTTTGTGTTATGAGTTTTATTATCTATAACTGTTATGAATATTATTATCTGTTATTGTTCTGAGTATTTTATAAAATGTTCATAAGTAGTTGTTGTATTATACTGCAAACCAATTTAACGTCAACCCTATTTTTATTGAGTGAGACTTATGTATTCTGAAACTTATACATCAGATGAGCTAAAAATAAGTAATTTTTAATTTAATTAATTACAGAAAGAAATTTTTTAAAAATTCTAATAAAAGAACTATAACATTATTTTAACTGCAATAAAATACGATTCATTCCAGAGATTCTTCTTTTCAAGTATAACTCTTCAAGCCGATGTTATTTAAACATCAACAAAAAGAAAACACGTCGGTCAGTTTTTTCTGCTATGCTCACCAAAGAACATCCACCACTATCAAAATGGATTGAGACGAAAGTAAATCTTGACACACGGTTCTGCTCAATTTTCCCTTTCTACCTTCGATCTTGAAGGACCATATATAAAATCTGTATGACATTCTTTTCGTTGAAAGTTTTATCAATAGAAATTTGATATACTCTGAAAGTTCACAATTCTGAATATAGATATCGATCGGAGTAAAATCAATGGACGTGTTTGAGAAAATCCTTTAGATATAAAGTTTCACATCACTTTAAAAACGTAATTTTCCCTCCTGTGTAATTTTGAATTCCTTTTTTTATTCATTTGTACTTTCGGCACGGAATATTTAGACTTCAAATATCTTAATATTTGTGATGGTTTCATAACATTTTCTACAAAAGCTTCTTGGTAAATTATGCGCATTAAACATACACAATCCTCTAAAAATTTGAACCAAAGAGTTACCTTTATTTTAAATATTTATAGTTGTTGTGCACATATTTTTTTCTTTCATTTTAGTGAATACCCAAGTTCTGTTTCGCTGTCATTTTTATCAGGTGTTGAACTGGTAATCAAAAAATTCAAAAGCACTCCTTGTATACGGTTCATATTGTAATGCCATAAAACATAATTTTTCTTAACGTCTACATAAATATAAAAAAAATTCAATAAACTTTTTTATTATATTTCCAAGAAATAGTTAATGTATTATAACAAACGTCTAGAAATAAATAGCATCGCAACATTGCTATATGTAACACGTGACAAGTGTGAGCAAACTCTAGTGTTCTCAACTTTGTAAGATAAAATTATTGATTACAGAATCTGGCACCGTGTCTTCAACGTAAATGTGTAATATCAAATTTTAGAAATATTTTTTGAACAAGAGAATATTTTTGAAACGCACTGGTGAAACCAGGCTAGGATCGGTCAAATTTTTCTGCAGACAGGCGTTTCATAATCACTACTCTATATTATAGAGAAGCAAAATAAAATAAGAATATAATTAATTTTTTGTCTTATATAAATATCTTCAGCGTCGAAAATTTCGCTGTTGATTTTTTTTTAAAAATTGTAATGAGTAAAAATAAATCTCAATTTCTTAATTTTAAAATAAGATAAATTTTAATAATAAATCTCAATTTTTTAATTTTAAAATAAAATAAATTTTAATAATAAATCTCAATTTTTAAATATGAAATTTTTAAAGGGTAAATCAGATTAATTTTGAATATTATTGAATTTTCGACTACAAAAAAAACTGTTTCAAGTTCTACCATTGAGTTGATGTAAATTATAATAAGAGAAATGCTTGTAAACGTACGTACGAGATATGCGATGACTTGATCATGATAATAGATTTCGTTAGTCACCAAAAAAATGAACAGATATTTCAGAATCATAAAAAAAATACCTTGAAACTTATCTTATTTGGAATAAAAATACTATTACCAAACATAAAATTTCAATTTAATGAAACAAAATTGTCTATCTAGCTCGAATATGCTTTTCTTATATATAATATTGTTTGCTTCATTCCCTTTATAGAAGGCTTGAATTATTTGTTTAGATGGCTTATTTTAAGGTACTAAAAAAATTTTAATTTATGAATGAAATTATATTTTAAATACAGAAAACACGTATAAATACAATTGAACTTTATTTGTTTAGTTACATTCTATATAAAAGTCTCATAAGTATTTCTTTTAAATGTTAATCTTAAATATAAAAAGATGGGATGATTATTAAATAATTCAATTTTAAGGATGAAAACAATTTTAAATTGTAAAGATAAGTTACGTTCTTGAAATAGCTTTGAAAGAAAAAATGCTGATAAGGTACAACATCATAATTAACGTCAATAATCTGCAAGCATTTCAGATATTTAATTAGCATCCAATTAAGCTAAACTTTCTAGATCAATTAGCAATTTGAAGACTAAAGTGCTATAAACGTCACAAATTTAAAAGAACAATGGACAGACTAGATTTCCGATATGCATTATTGATTACAAGTCTTCAGTTAAAATTAGAATCATAAAACTTTTAAAAAAAAGAAAAAATATTTCATGATAAAAAAAATTGATACTCGGAATTTGATGGAGAATAATTCAATTAAAATCAGATAAAATAAGATTTTGCATCCCCTCAGAAATTAATTATTCGTGTTTTCTTTATATTTGTAGAATAATAAATTTGTAAGTTGATTTAAGTTTGCAAATATTTTATTCTATATGACGATAAAAAAGACACGAAGCGTAAAATGCGATAGAAGGAAAAATACTATTACTATTATTCGTTAAATTATATTTTTCCCTATTATACAATGGGAATTTGTACTCATTTATTAATCATTATTTGATAAGTAAATGTCCTATTTATTCATTATTAAAACTCAAACAACTATAACTTTTAATACAATTTACAGTTAAACTGAAAACAAGTTTTAAAAAAATGAAATGAATCTCCTAATAATAAAAATATTTCCGTTTGTCTCCTCGTACTTAAAAGATATTATTCTAATTTTGAGCATTCAAATATATATATATATATATATATATATAATTTTTTTTTCAATTTATATGGTGATGATGTGTTATATTTTTTTCATTTTGAGTATGTGATATACATCTTGAAGCTTAAAGAAAATTCCGTCTTACTACTCACATATTTGAATCTTTATTTCTTTGAATTTTGTAAGTATTTTTTATATTTTGATTTGTTGATAATTTTCAGAATTATAGAATTTATTTTGTAAATTTTATCGTTGAAATTTTTTGCATTTTTAATCATTGAACTCTTTTGTAATTTGGATTTCCCAATTCAGCCTACCAGGAATTATAGATTTATTTTTGTAGATTTTATCGCTGAATTTGTTTGTATCTTTTAATCATGAATTCTTTTGCAATTTGGATTTCCTAATTCAGCCTACCAGGTCGCAAAGGGGGAAGGTTGGTACCATTAAACTAGTTTAACCCCGCGTAATCGGTCCTCAGCCCAATATTGCTTTTTGACTTGCTGGGTTCCTTATTTTTATTTATTTTTCTTTCATTGTTACATTTCTTTCTGGATTTTTGTCTTTTTAAATATTTTAAATTATTCTTTCATAAATTTTCAGTATATATATATAAAATGATACTAGTATATGTAAAACAATACAGAGAATAAAATTCTAAAGTAAAAATTCCACAAAATCTTGGATTTATCAACAATACATATAATAAAAATAACATCTGTAAAATAAGTTATGACTGTCTCTGATAAATGTTATTTCAAAAATATTCAGTATTTAATTTAACAAACATGAGTAATTTGATAAATATAGCCATATTATAAGAGTTTGCTTTTTATATTTTACCTAATATTTATATTTATTGCTTTTTGACAGGTGAATAAATATCATTATTTTCTTGGTTACTTAACTGAAATACTAATAATTGTTTATAAGAAGAAGTTTCATGAAGCTAAATTCTAAAGTCAAAACTACTTAGAACAACAATTTAAGTGTAAGGATAAAATTGGGTCATAAAAAAATTAGTAACAAAAATAAATTTTTTATGTAACACAATTTTGTCGTATACTTATTATATTACATTTTGCTGCATTTTTTCAGAAGATTCCTGGTCACTCAGCGTTTTCCGAACCTTTGTATTGCTAAAATGACGAAGTTAAAGAAAAATATTTTAAAAATTTATTAGTCGAATGGTCACCAATTTTTACAACGTAAAATAATTTATAAATATTAAAATATGACTATAATAGCAATAAATGATCATTATAGCGTTTTGTGATTTCTGATTAGTAAAAATTGCCATTTTTTCTTTGATTTCAAAGTAACACATTTCTTTAAACACATTAATTTTCAAATTCTGGATATTAAATGAGATATATATCCAAGTAACACATGCTTTTAATATCCTCACTAGTTCTAGGTTTAAAGATATTTTACTGAAAAATCATTAATACATCTTTCATATGATTAGATGCCCAAAACTTCTTTAAAAAATAAAATATTTTTGTAGAATTCATAATTAACTAATGTTTACTTCTTAAAGATAATTTTCTTTTACCATCTAACTCTACAAAATATTTATACAAACAGATGCAATTTCAAAAATTGTTTTTACTATAACCACACATATTCCAATTACCTTGTCTTCAATGGGTTAGTAAGATAAATAATTTTATTATAGATAATTTATAATGAGGGCGTATTTCAGTAATATAAAATTGTAATAAATTTGGGAAACTATACTTTATAAAGGTGAATTAGGAAATTAAAAAAATGCATATATTAGAATTTTTTTAATAAATATCAATACCTGATGAAGACAACATATTAAAATGTTAAAATGAAAACGAAAACATATGTCATGAAGTTTATATGTGATTTTCTCAACTTTGATCAAAATGAACTAATAAGATGTAAAGATTTTTGAATCGATATTCAATACCTTACGAGTAAACTATGAGTTCTATATACAACAGTGAGATAATTTTTATAAATGATATTCAAGTATTATTTTAAGCACTATATAATCATATAACTCTTTTATTTTAATATCAACTGAAAAGTGAGCATATATATAATTTTCGACTACTTTTGTAACAATAATTTTTCTTTCCTAGTGTTTTATTTATAGAGAACTTTTCTTATCAAGTATAAATATAGTTTTATAAATATAGTTTTCCTCTCCATAACTAATTTTTTTTTTATGGAATGGATAGCACACGAATGACAATAATTTTTAAAATTTAGTTCTACATCAGTTCATGACATACCCAATTTTTTAAAGTTATTTACTTAATTTTTTTGAAAAATGTATAAATGCATTATATATATATATATATATATATGAATATGCATGTTTTGTTTTGTTGGGTATTCGAATTATTCGATTTATTCTTGGTTCAAATTACCTTCAAATTTGATTCATCTCTTAGTTTCCAAATTTGATTCAGTTTCATTTTTTACTTAGTTCTATAAATGTTTTTTTCTTTTGTTGATTTTGGTTTTCTAATTGTTCTCTTTTTTAATGATAAATTATTTTGCTTTATCTTATTCATATTCATCTATCTATCTTATCTATCTAATACCCATCTATCTATCTATTCATCTATCTATCTATCTATGAGTAGCATATATATATATATAGTTATATAGCATATATATATATATATATATATATATAGTATATATATATATATATATATATATATATATATATATATATATATATAAACGCTATTCGTTAATATATATAGTTTTGCATTTTATGTTTTTCATGCAAATATTCAAATCTATGTTTATTTGATATAATTAATCATTTGATAGAAACCACTATAGATTATTGATTGCAGATCCGAGAATTAGCTAAGTAAAATATTAACTGAAAATATCATGTAAAATAAGTAAGATTACAAAACATAAACTATTATTTTTTTTCAATAAATATTAACTATTAATCAACAAATGTATCATTGACTACTACATACAAATGAAAAAAAGTGTGTTCAAATTTCCAGCCTCACTCTGCGATGCTGGGTTCACATCTTCAGCAGATGGAAATCAGAACAATCTCTAACAGAATTACTTCATAGACTTCCCCAGAAGCTACGGAATTGCCATGCAACTTTGTCCTTCATACTGTTTACAGGATTGTCATATATTTGTGATTTGTCATGCTCCCGGAAAAGAAGTGGTCAAAGCATTTTAGGCCTGTGATCAAAGAGGCCAAGATATCGGACACCATAAACGTTTTACGGGTAGGATAAATGTTGCATCTAAGTAGTTATGAATATCATGTCTGTAATAGGCAGGATATTGATCATGCTGATACTTCAGTAAAGATCGCATTGATAAAGAAATTTATTTGTAGAACTATATCCAATACATACATACATACATACATATACATACATATATATATATATATATATATATATATATATATATATATATTTGTATGTATTGGAGATGAATTATTTCATGATATATTAGGTATGAAATTTAAGTAATGTTTTAAATGTTTCAGAAGTTTTTAATATAAATGTTTCTTTTACTTTTTCAATTTGTTAAGGTTCTTTATTAAATTAGATTATTAATTTCTTTCTGCAACTTTTTTGTTGTCTTTAAAAAGTTTCAACATTTTATTCTGCTTAAGTGCATTGGTAAATATTTTACTTTACCATTTTGTTTTAGAAAGTTTAATATTTTGATTAATTTTTGGTTTGGTTAAATCTTTTTTTCATTGGTTTTGCAAAATTTTAGATTATTATTTAGTTTACTTTGCTTGCAATGAAATGAAAGATATTTATTTATTTTTTCTGTAGTTGATTTTCCGAATTTGTTGATCGTTGCATTTTATCAAATTTTATTGTAACGTATTTTATTAAAGTGGAATAGTGTGGTCAGTAGTTGCAGGTATAAACACTAATTATTCCATTCCAAAATGTTTAAAAGCATTAATTATGTTACTTCCTTAATTTTTTTTCTACCTCATTAATTACTTTGAAACTTTTACTTTCTTTAAATGCTATTTTGATTACTTAAATTAATTTAATCAAAATTAATTTAAGTAATCAAAACAAGTTTAATTTTAAAATTTAAAATTATTTGAATACTTAAGACTATTTTAAAGGGGTCTTTCAAGGAGTAGAAAAGACAAAGTTTAAGTTAAAGGGAACAAAAACAAAGGAACGATTTTGATTGACGAAGTTTAAGGAAAAATCAAAAAAAGAAAAAAAAAAGAAACAAATCTATTCATTGCTTAAAGATTCATGTCTTGTGAAGACGCCCATTGAAAATTAAATTCAATCAGTTTCTTCAGTATGAACTCTTATATCAATTATATTTCTAGTATGTAAAATAGATAAGCATTTAAATATCATAAACATACTTGAAAAAAAATAATGCTTAAAAAATTGTATATTTATCTAAAGGAAGTAGTTTTTATGATTAAAATTTTACGATGAAAAATAATAAATAGTTCATAAATGAAATACTAAGGATAAAGGTTAAATTCTCAAAATTATCTCTACTTCTTCGAATAGAAAAACATTACAAGATGAAATGTACATCTATCAAAGAATTTTTATCTCTTTCCTGACAGCTGCTTAATAATATCTGTTATGATCATGAACATCGATATTTTAACAGAAGATTATGTTGATTAAATAAAGTAAAAATATTCTCTAATACTTACTTGGGAACTTAGATTTTTCTTGTAAGTTATGAATAAATAATTTTAAATATCTGATTTTTTTAAGCATTTTAAATGAAATTTATGGTGAACTAAGCAAATTTAACGCTACAATTTAAGTAATATGCAAATAGTTGGGTTCTTATTAATGAAAAGCTGAAGATATCAGTAATTTATTTTGAAAATACGCATGTACCATTTATTAGAAATTTTGAGAAAAATTAATGATTTTTGCTTATGTAAATTTCATTTCCTGCAACATTTTTCTTTTCAGATGTTTTTCTTCCTTCGGTAATGTTGAAGATATTTTTAAAATAAATGAATTTGTTATGTATACTCAGATTGATTTTTTATTCCAGTAAAATTCAAATAATAAAATGAATACAATAAACTATTTGATTATTTTCATTCGGTTTCTAGAAGCTAGGGAATAAAGTTTGTTTTATATCGAATTATATATATGAATGTAAATGGAAAAAAAAATAAGTATTTCGTTCACATACGTTTGTTTTCTTAGCATTCTTTAAATTAATTTACATTTTATAATTCAATAATACACATTCAATAATTCATTTCAATATAGACGATTTTATGCAATTTAAGAGTTTTCAAATGCTCTACAACTTATAGAATAATATAACAAGACATGTTTTCATATTGTTGAAAGACCCTTAGTAATATAGCAAATTACATGTTTGGAATATTCAAATTTATTTCACATTAATTTAGCATTTAGAGCATTAAAACTTCTAAATATATCTATACGTTTTAAAATATTTTTTAAAATAGTATTTAGATTTAATTATACTTGAATACATATTTATGTAAACCAGGCAGTTTCTGTTTAATTTATATTGCCGATTGTATTTCATAATATTACGCGGTTAAGTTCTTTCAAAAGTCCATTTCAATCAAAAATTTGGTTTTACTGAATTTAAAACTCATTGGGAGGGAATTCTCATAAAGCTTCGAAACTCTCAACTCACCGCACGATTATTTTTTTTTTTGGCTCAGTTTAATGTAATGGGCGGTAGATTATCTAAAGTTATCGCAGCATATACTTAAAGACACATAAATTAGAGAAACAGATATTTACATAATTAATTTTATATGTCATGACACTATTTCTCATTTTCAATCATTATACGAAAGGAAAAGCATAAAAACATAGCATGTTATGTAGGGATTCAAATACTGTTATGTTTTAAAAAAATTTTTCTTTTAAAGTGTAAATCACAAAGTAACCACATCTGCTGTTTAAAATATATCTAAATGGATAATATTAGCAAATGGTGATTTAAAATGTTTCGGGAAAATGAAAAAATGTCTTTATTTTTTGCTTATAATATTTTCCATGCAGTTGCCAACCGAAAATAACAGAACAATATGTTTAATAAATTATATGCTAATTTTATTTTATCTTGCATTGTTTTATTTTATCTTGCATCGTTTTATTTTATCTTGCATCGTTTTATTTTATCATCATCATATTTTTATTATCTGTGCTCTCCCCTAGTAAGATCAATATTTTTGTATTACATATTAATTAAAAGTTTTCAAAATAAAAAGTGTTTCTAAATCATAACTCAATGTTACTGTGTTTTGATATCCAGAATCATAATTATAGTTTTAAGATTGAAATGAGATAATATATGTGTTATAATATATATACATCTGATATAGCTAAGTTTTAGAAATACCATAATGACAATAGTATGTGCCTCTTAAATATGGATACTTTTTTTAAAATTTGAGCTGTAAATATGGTGAAGATATGTGAAATAAATTACCCATAGTATGTACTATAAAATATTAATTTTCCCAGCGTTTATAAATATCACTCAATCATCAAATAAAAAAAAATATTCAAAACAGGTTTGCCATATATGTTCATTCGGAATGTCTTTTCTGTTTAATCCTGTACATAAAATCATTTGACTCTAACGGGTAAAAAAATATATATGAAAATATAATGAATGGTTAAATGAAATTTTTTTAAAAGACCGTTTAAGTTCCCTTAATTTTTTTAATTAATTTTTTTATTTATTTAGAGAAGAAAAAAATGGCGTAAATTAGCAACAATATCCTTTCTTGGAATAAAATAATCCGACAAGATATAATGTACCTTCCTTAAACCCGACACAAATGTAAAAATTGTTTTTCATTAAAGATGATTATAAGTTGTTATTACTATCATATTATGCTGAAAAATATAAATTTTGTTTTCTTTTTGGAGGGTTGGAGGGAACAATTATGACTTGTGAGAATAAAATGCCTATTGTTTCCTTATAGCTTATTATTTTAGGTCTTATAGTTCATACACCACTACATATTTTTTATAAATTTATTGTGTCCCATACACCACTACTTTTCTTCCGTTCACACATAGTCAAAAACATTGCAAACAAAGTGTCTTCTTTTGTATTTTGTTTCAATATAGAGTGGATTTATAAAAATATTTTAAACTGTATGCTTTCATGAATTTTTATATTTTTATATTGTAAACGAATGTTTGTACACTTATAAGTTTATATTGAACATCTTACATTTCGTTTTTTTAAAAAAAAATTAAGTGCTTAATATTATTGTAATAATTTGGAGTTATCTAGTGTTTATTTTCAACATTTAATTAGTTGAATACATGATAGACTTCATAGATACTGATATACATTCCTATTTAGGTTTGAATTTTCACTTTTTGGACTCCCACAATCAATTTAAATAGTTGTACCAGCTGAAATGTTGTTTACAATATTATACTTTGATCATGTTCTATATAATTACTTCTGCTACGTTACTGTTTACATTACATATGATTATGTGTTAATTTTTTTTTTATAGTGGTAGTATTTTAATTCATCCGCTTTTAAGTAAGTTAATCATATGCATTTTTCTTGATTTTTTTCTATCATTGGAAAATAATTTTTGTTTTGTAAAAGTGAAGGGAGCTTTGGGTATCACTCTTTTTTTGTGTTAATATTTTGTTGTGTTAACTTATTTTCAATTTTTCTTGAACACTCCTTTAAACTACGGCTGTGTGAAAAGAACTACCGTATACCCGCAGCTTTGGGAGAAGAGAAAATTGTAAAGATTCAACTTTTATTTGATATAATTTCCCAAATAAATAGCTTAATTTCCTGAACTCCCCCATTCTCTAACTCAGAAGTTATAAGTCCATTCCATTTTTCTGATTGAATTTCAAATTATCCTTTGATTTATGCAATGTCGCGCTCATAAAATCTGCTCAATGTTCCCATTATCTTAAATCTGACAGAAATAATCCCTACTAGACAGATAAACCTCAGGAAATTCCCGAATCCTTTTATCTTATACAACGTGATTTGGAGATATCCCTAGAAATTCCTGTTATAATAAACATGCAAATAAACAAATTGCGATTTATAAATGCAATCAAGGTGGCGGAGCTGCATCTATTGCATTTTCATCTGAATCATGTGTATCTGTTGTTCCTCTCTCACATCAAAAATTATTAAATATTCTTTAGAGAACCTATGTATTCTTATTCAACCAGTGATCGAAAAAACATTTTTAAACTTCGAATATGGAGTGATACATAAGAACAATTTATATATATATATATGTTATAATTTCGGAGTTAAAATTATTTTTTTCGTATTTTAGTAAACTTACAGTATTGGAACAGCCTTTTAGTGATTTAAAATTACATTCACTTATATTTCTTTAATTTAGAAGTAATATATGCAAAATATTTATATTTACAGTAATTCATTATTATTATTATGCAATTTTATATGCAATTTTATATGCAATTTAATATATGCAATATATCTATTTTCGTAAAATAATATGAATATTGATTAAGATCGCAATGCATTGCAAACACATAACATTATTTAATATTTGCCTAGAAATGAATCGCAATATATTTTCCTCTTTTTTCGCCCCTGGATGGTACATTCAAAAAAGATTGTAAAAAATTGTCTTCTTTGCATACAAACTTGTTTGTTTTATTTAGTTTGAAATATTATATATGGAGCAAGAAAGATATATATATATATATATATATATATATACATACATACACACATACATACACAGGGTTAGATTAAAAATATGGAAACACCTTTAAAAACATGCTCTTTGTTTAATATGGCGTAGGAAACCCGTTGCATCCAAAACAGCTTCAGCTGAATGGATAAATACAGTCTGTATGTGTGCCAAGGAATATTATGTACCATTCTTCCCGGCAAAAACGGCAAGTTCAGATAATGATGAGCAATACGTAACTGAAACGAAGCACAACAT
>BMAW01076602.1:0-12065 GCA_019974015.1 Nephila pilipes | reverse complement strand
TAATTGAAGAGCCCATCTGGCTATACGTGTAATCAAATCTTTTTTATGCATGGTCTTTTGGAACGCAGAACAATCTGTGACTATTTTGAAATGCTGACCTAAGAGGTATACTCGAAACTTCTTTAATGCTGTTATGATTGCGAGAACTTCTAATTCATAACTATCATACTTCTCTTCAGCTGGACTTGTTTTCTTCGACATATAATAAATAGGATGTAATTTGCCATCGTCGGCTTCTTGTAATAAAACTGCTCCGTAGCCTAGTTTACTTGCGTCTGTGTGTAATTCTGTTCTTCTTCCATACTTGTAAATGTGTAAGACTGGACTTTCAGACAATACTTTCTTTAACTTTTCGAATGCTTCTTTCTGTTGTGTTCCAAAAACAAACGGATTTTCTTTCCTTGTAAGGTCGCTTAACGGTTTTGCAATTTTCGAGTAATCTTTGACATATTTTCTGAAATATCCTGTTAATCCTAGAAAACTTTGTACTTTCTTTACGGTCGTTGGTTCTGGAAATTTTGCAACTGCTAATGTCTTTGTAACTGAGGGCTTGATGATTCCATTCTCTACTATGTGACCTAAAAATTCAACCTTTCGCATTAGGAACTGACACTTCTTGAATTTTATCTCTAGACCATATTTCTTTGCAACTTCGAATACAATTTTAAGTTTTTGGAGTCCTTCTCTTTCATCTTTTGCTGGAACAATAAGGTCATCCATATAGCTTACTAAAATTCTTTTACGTGTAAGATCTCTGAATATGCTTGTGACAAATCTCTGAAAAACACCTGGGCTCGTGCTTAACCCAAAAGGAACTTTATTGAACTCGAACTGTCCATCTGGAACGATAAAAGACGTGAATTTTCTGCAATCTTCATCAACGCTGACGTGGAAAAATCCGTTTCGTAAATCTAACGTGGAGTAAACTTTTGCTTCTTGTAGCGTATCTAAAACATCTTCGATGAGAGGTAAAGGAAATTTATCTTTCACTAGCTTCTGGTTCAGTTTTCGGTAATCGATGCACATTCTCGAAGTTCCATCTTTCTTTTTGACCATTACGACTGGACTGGCGTACTCTGATGAGCTTGGGCGTATGATGCCTTCTTTGAGCCATTCTTCTATCTGTTTATTTACTTCTTCTCTTTCCGTGAATGCTAATCGGCGTGGCGATTGACAAACTGGTTCATCATCTTTTAAAATAATTCGCATGGTAACATCGGTGCTTGCCATTTTCTCAGGCTTGTAGCTTTCTATCATTTCCGTAAGTTCTTTTTTGATCTCAGGATCTCCTATATGATTCAGTTCTACTTTTTCGACGTTTTCCGCTTGTATCTGCATTGAGAATGCTTGATTTTCATATTTAACAAATTCTACACCATTCTCCGTGAAGTTGACTGATGCACGTTCTAAAATATCTAAACCTATGACTGCTTCGAACTTAAGTTTCGCTGTAGGCACTACATGCCAAGTTAGTGAATAGTTTTCTTCATCCATCTGAAATTCTTTTTCGAAAGATCCTATCGTTGTGACTTGAGCATCACCTATGCCTGTTAAGAGAATTTTGTCCTTCGCTAGTTTCGCTGGATCGATGATTCTTCTGCTGGTATTTTCTCGTAGTAGACTGACGGTACTTCCGGTGTCGATAAGCGCAGTAATTTTCTTGTTTCCAAACATTATTTCCTTGGTGCGTAGATTTTCTTGACTGATAGTGGCACATGTTGCCGTTGGCTTGCTTGTTTCTCTCGTGAAATTCGTAGTTCTCATCGGCTGGCTTGTATTTAGCTCTTTCGCTGAATCGTTGAATCTTCTAAACCTGGAGTAATTCGTTTGAGCGTGATTAGAAACATTTGAATTCAAATACCTTTCTCTGCCGTGAGCTCGATTTTCGATCCGTCGATTTGAGTTTGCGTGATTTCCTTCATGACTTCTGTGACTAGCGGAATGACCATCGTGATGCCGATTGTAACTAGTGGTTGCTGCAACTTTCCCACCTGATCTACTCTGCTCGAACTTTCGTGGTGATTCAAACTGACGAAATTGTTCTGAAGATCTGAAATCTTGTTTCCCCCTAAAATGCGTATTAACTGGCTTTTGACTTAATGTTCTCCTGACGTCTTCATACTCTTCGAACTTTTCTGCTAATTCGGCTGGCGAATTTATCGTTGTCCATTCGTCTAGAAAATGTTGCTTAAAGTCGGTAGGAGCTCTACGTTTCATTTGATCTGAGATGATCAGTTTCCTTAATTCTTCAAAAGATTCGATTTTTAACCCTGATGTCCATCCATCAAAATATGTTGCAAGTTCGTGATAAAAATCGGTCCAAGTGTGGCTATAAACTTTTTGATGCGTGGTAAATAACTGGCGAAACTTTTCTGGCGTTAATTTAAATCTTTTTAGCAGAAGTTCTTTTACGTGGTCATAGTCGTTTGCTATCTCCTCTGGTTCACGTGCAATTATGTGAGAAATTTCGGACGGTAAGAGTCCTAAAAGATATGAAACCCAATGTTCTTTGGAAATTGTTAATCGTTGCACTTGACGTTCGAATAAGACTAAATATAAACTTATATCTTCTTTAACTTCATATTTATGGAGAAATTTGGATATTTCCTTGCCTAGTAATTTCGAATGGTCGGTTTCTTCAACCGTTGAGTATAATTTGAGTTGATTCTCTAATTTTAATCGCTCTAGCTCAATTTCATGTTGATCTTGTCGTCGTTTCTCTTCTATAGCAAGGGTTTCTAGACGCAACTTTTCTTCAATTTCTTCTTTCGTTTTTCGCTGTTCTATTATACTCGTAAACAAATTTTTTGTGAATTCCTCATCATATTCAGTATCTTTAGTGATTAAGTCCCTTAATTTCTTAACTGTCATTGAAGAATCAGGCTTTAGATCTAATTCTTCCGCTAGGATAAATATATCTTCCCGACGTCCTTTAGTGAGGTACGACATTTTAAAATTAATATGAGAATAGTTAAATAGAATTAATTAAATAGAATCATTCAGTTTGAAAATTTATACTCTAATCGTTTTTGCGTAATAACAACAAAAGTGATTTTAAAATGAAACACGATTATGGTGAATATCGTTTAATTAATTTTCTTAAATAAATGTACGTGTATCAAAATATATATCGAACATAATAATTAATGCAAGGATATTTGAAATAAATTGTGAAAATAATATAAATAATATTGCAATATAATTTGTTAAAGTACACCTTTTTTAAAAAAAATGAATTATTTATCATATCAATCTGAAATCCCTTAGTTAAAATTTTCCACAGAACTATAACTAAACATTGTGAAAGAATATAAAGTAATTCAATTAGAACCAAAAAAATATTCAGACATGCAGTGAAATAATCATAGAATAAAAAAAAAAAGCGAAGTCATCTATTTTGAGAATACACTTTCAATTTGCTTAATTTAGAATTCAAGAATCTGCCAAACCTATTTTTTAAAAGTAATAAGTTATCATTCATTGAGACTCAGTGAGACCAAACAGTTTGGGCGACACCGAAACTATCTCATGGGAAAAAGGAGAAAATATACAACATTGCCTGGGAAAGATTAATGTTTACGTTAACTGTGACTCGAAATCTAATTACTTATGCATTTATTCGTTTCTGGCGTGAGAGCGCTGACTGATTTGATATCAAGGCATATCAATTCACACACACAATAATAAAAAAAAGACACTCCTAGATTTTGAACTTAAGATGACAATTTGAAAATATATATGTATAAAAATGCACTTAAAAAATAATACGTTTAATTTACTTTTTCTTCAGATATTTCTTCTTATTATTAAAAAAAAAAAATCACATGATGGCACTTCATTAGAATTAGATGATTGTCCGAAAAAATAAATGTTTTACAGTACCTGGAATCTTGCGATGAAACTTGCACATTAATATAAGCTGGATTTTATATATATTTTTTAAAACAAAGCTCTTTCAGCAATCAACGGCATTTACAAAGAGCTTAAACTAAACACACATTTAGATTATCACTAGCACAAATAAATAACTTGATGCGAAGAAGCATTTGATGATAGAAAAACTGAGGTTCTACTTGTAGGCGGGACACACTCGTCGTAGTAGGAAACTAATCGTGGAAATGGATGAGGCACACATTTTCTTTGTAGTAGATACGTTGTCACTGGACACTGGGTATTCTTGTTGTAGAGGCATACGTTGTCACTGGACACTGGCTATTTTTGTTGATCTCAGGGCGAGCATCAATTTTCTTTTCTTCATGTAATTCTCTCCCATTAATTTTGACGCAATCTCGGTCCGATCACTCATACATTTTGAAGGAATCACTGCCGGAGCCGCTATAAATTTTGAAGTAATCCCGGACGAAATCCCCCATAAATTTTGTAGAATGGGGGTTGATGGAGATTGTTCATCCCGAATCTACGCTAGTATGCTCTTACGCATAGGGCTGGTTGTCTAGGGGTGTAATTTCGGATTCCATATAATGTTGTTGATAATATTCAAGGATGAAGCTTGCAGTAGTTTTACTCGTTTATTAGGAGAGATGATGAAGAATGATAAGTATTTACACAATGAAAAGTATTAGTAAGTTAACCAGTTCGTCAGATAAAGTTAGATGACTGCCTCATTTAACCCATATTGGCGTTGGGCGATGGAACGCGCTCGGGCGTTTGCAGTTTACTTCCGACGCGGGTAGCGAAGGAGAAGAGAAGCGGAGAAAGTGGCGGCTAAAGAGAGAAGAGAGAGCGAAACGAGCTTCACTCAGTTTTGTTCTCGGATAGGTGGCGCTGCATGAGCTTATCACATGACTCTGATTCGTGGCGACATCTATTGAGTATCGGAGGAACTGGTTTTACAGTAAATTGGAAAAATAATAATGAATTGCTTAATATTTAGCTGGAAAAATCCTACATATATATATATTATAAAGACGCAAAATTCGTTCAGTTGGGGTTTTATATTATTTAAAAACGTAAGTAAATCATATTCTGTTGAGAAAATTGAGAGTCAATAATGTGTATTTAAGAAACAATTATTACTCCTGAGTTTCAGAATAAATAATATTACCCTTTTTAAATGTTTCAACTTTGGGCTGTACTAATTTAATTCAGACTTTGAATTTTATTAATTTTTACTTCACACAAGAAATAAGCTTTATATTTAAGAATTTTTGAAATATCGAATTTAGATCTATTATTAACCAATTTTGCAGACATCAGGATGTCAAATCAAGGATGGAAAAAAAACCTGCACTAATGTAGACGGATGACCTTCAAATGTGCACAATTAGGTCCAGACGCAATTTACATTTCTCGAAGATAACCGCTTAGAAAACAAGGGACTTATTAAAGCATCATTTCAGCAACAGGTGGCACGAATCGACTTGCATCAGTTATGCAAAAATGAAACGACTTGACAGCGGAGTCAACTTCGTGTCCATTTGAACCGGAGAGAAGTGTCCCGTGCTATCGGTCTAAGATCGCCACAACAAGCAACAATCCTCCTCGAGACTCCTAATCCGCTGAAACAATCAAAAGGGTCAACTGATTTCCATATTTTCCTCAATGGTGATATTGAACCTGTAATTCTTTCCAGTTGTCTCTCGTGGCTGTGATACCGTTATAAAGATTATAAACAATCATTCGAAATTCGTTTCTGAAGTTTTAGTAATAGAGGTAATTAAATCGATACACACACGCGCGCTTATATATATATATATATATATGATTATTTTTGTTTGTTATCTTTCTTTTTATTTCTTTTCTTCGATTACTTTTTTGGAATTTTCATTTTATGTTGAGTTTGTTTTCCTCCATTTTGTTATAAAGTATTTATGCTGAGTGTCATGGTTGGATCCATGACACTAGTGTATCTTCGTATTTCTGTCCAAGTCTCGAAATATCTCTATAAATATTTTTTTCTATTTTTTGACTTTGTTGTTTTCTTTATAGTATGTTTTGTATTTTTATTTTGACTATTCCACTTTTTTTTTAGATTACTGCTTTGTAAATTTCAGTATTTTTATGTTTTCACCAGTGTACTAATAATAAATTTTACCAGTGTTTTTTTTAAATTAACTAGATATTTGATTTTACGCATTAATTTTAGGTTAATCTATTTCTGTCATATATTGGTAATTTATTATTTGCACATTTATGCATTATTTCCTATGTATTTATGAACATATTATTAGTTTTATATTTTACTAATATAACATATACAATCATGGTTTAAAAAAAGTTTCATCTGGAAGAAAGCAAGATTGAAATGATAATTGAATATAAGTTTGTTCTCTCTTACAACAAGAAATGATTAAAAATGGTCATGGGGAAGTTTTATGGCTCAAGAGCCAAATATGATCATCAAAAAGGTATAACTGTGATTCGAATGAGTGATTGATTGATAATATTTATGGCGCAAAAGCCAGATGTGGCCATACTGCTCCAAACAAAGTAAGTGAGTGAGAAAAAAAAAGCTAGCAAAAGGTTTAACTGTGATCTAGACGTGTGAAAAAATAGAAGATAAATTTTTGGTTGACAAGAATGAGGGTTGTAAATAGAGAAGGATCGCTAAGGTATCCCTAGGAGGGGGGTGCGTCACCTGTGTTTACCAAAGACAGTAATCCCTACAGGAAAAAGATCACCGGGGTGCCTCCGGGTCATGATGATCATACCTACCTGAAGAGTAAGCCCCTGAAGTCCCCTGATATAGTCCACAGGGACAGGGTGCCCGGTTATACCCCCAGACGCTGGGTACCCATTTTAGTCGCTTCTTACGACATGCATGAGCTACACTGGGACTATTCTGTCACACCTTGGTCACCCCACGGGTGTGATTAAAGATTGAGCGCGTGTGGGATAAAATTTATTGATCAAAATACATAACCATTACAAATTTCAATAGGATATTAGATCACCATTATTTGTAATGCATTCTGCCCTACGTCGTGACACGGAGTCGTAATGAAACCATGGGAAAAAGTGAAAGTGGAAACTGATCAAATCCTTCAAAAAGTGTGGGATTTCTCATGCTATGGATATTACTGAGGACGATTTGTCATTAAATATTGATGGCGAAATGGATTCGCTTAGTATAGAACGGGACCCGTACGACGAGCTTCTCGACAACGAAAGTGAGGATGTACTCGAGGAGCTATTTGCCTCAGATGAAAAATTGCGAGGATTTTGTAGGATTTCAATTACATTGCTGAGTGATTTGTTTTACATAATGCATTTAAAATATGTAAATTTCGATTAAAATTTTTTTGTATCTGTCCTACACGACTCCGGATTTTGGAACCTTTTTCATGATTCAACTATTGTCTTAACAACGGAAATATACGGTAATTATTTTCCTACGTTTTTAAAAATGGTAAAGAGCTTACAGTGATTGAAGAGCGAAAAGTCCTGTGTAAATATAAATTAACTGAAAGAAACTGAACATTCGTATTTTTCTCCATAAACTAACTTGCTTTCTACGCCATCAAGAGACGAAACGGCAGAGGAAGCAGTAATTGAGTTGAAAATGTGCGTAAAAGTTGTTAGTATTCGGTTTATTAGCCACTGACATCGATAAGTCAAGTCTAGATACATATTAGAATTTTGTCGGTACTTGCATACTATTTCTAATTTGTGGTTCTTTTCAAACCGAGAGCTGTCAATATATTTGATGAATGCAAACGATGATTAAAGGCTTGGTGTGATTCATTGCAAATTGGTTTTGTTAAGGCTAGAGCCATATTTGGTGTCACACCATCGGTGGCAAACACTCATTAATTTATTAATGTTTTTTATTGTAATAGTGATGATTAATGGCGCAAGAGCCAAATGTGACGATGTTTCGCCAAACAAACTGAAACCGTGGTCTAGATGTTTGATGAATGGAAAATAGGTAACAATTGGTTGACAAGAAGAAATGTCAAAACTAAAGAAGGACCACTGGGGAATCCCGGGGATGCGTCACCTGTGTTTACCAAAGACAGTACACCCTGTAAGAAACAAAAATATCACTAGGATGTAACAAAATTATCACACGCCTAAAGAAGGCAAACCGTTGAGGGGATAGATTTATTACCATCAAATATATCGTGAAAATAATTATTATGAATTTATGTGTGTGATTTAGACATAAGGTTTAAGGAAGATCTGGCTGACCAGGTGGACGATAGAAAATAGAAAAAGAATGCTGGGACATCCCGGAAGAACAACTACCCATGTTTATGAAAAGTAAGAAAATCTCATGGAAGTGATGAGAGATCACACGAATGCCTTGGGATCAAAAACCATGCACTTACTTAAAAAATAATAAAAATAAATTGTAAAGAAAATAACTCTCTTTTCCCTCGAAGGAGAACATTTAGCAATAAATAATGCGCAAATTCCTCACCGATTTTATAATTTGTAGGACATTTGTACGTGAAAACGTGCAAAATTATTATTCATTATTCGCGAATTAGCTGAAAAATATTTATCTGCATGTAATTTCTTTCTTTCTCTTTTTTGACTGATTGGGTATTAACGTCGTACTTAGAAGCAACATGATGGTTACTGGCGACAGACCTCGTCCTTTTGAACCTAGGTCATATGATGAGGACGACACCAGAGCTGGAACCTCCTTCTAAGAACTTTCACATCATGACAGAGAGAAGATATGCTTCCTCGATCAGATTTAACATGTATAAACCCCGATACACAACTAGTTCTTAGTTGCATCAGGGTTCGAACTCGCGACTGGACGGATTTAACGCCAGCCACGAGTTCGCGATCATGACCACTCGGCTATCAGGACCTATATGTATATGAAAACAATTTGAATAGAGTTAAATAAAGAAAGAATGTTGAATAGATCCCAAAATGGAACAAGCATTTAAGAAGATTCTTAGAAGAAGAAGAAAGAAAGAAAAAATACGTTTGCATAATGGGTCTACTTTTAAATAATATGTTTGATAATTATAAAATTACTTTTACTAAAAAAAAGAAAGAAATGCTATAAATCCTTTCCTCGGATTCTAAATGTTTGGCCTTAAGTATGATAGTTAAATAGGAGTACTTCGCACATTACACCAAAATGATAAAGAGGGTTATTCGGAACGATTCAACCAATTTCAAAATTCCATATTGTCAAAAATAAGAGACATAGAGTGATAAGTAATACATGAATACAAAGAAAAACTGTGAAAGTTTAATATTGGGAACAATATATGACCCTCTTGTGTTTTTCGTGAAACTATTTCGCGAAACTGTCTTAAAAGCTTTCACAGAGCTACTTAGCAATGGGATTGGTCTCAATGAGCCATATGACTTGATGTTACACAGCTGGCCATCTAAGTCAACTGATAAGGCCCCATGGGATTTCTTCCTTTGTGGGTTTGTAAAAGGTAATGAATATGCTCCACCATTATCCACAAATTTATGCGAACTTAAACAACGGATTTCCGCTGCTGTTAATCCATTACCACTGAACACTTTGCGACGTGTTTAGCAGGAATTTACTTATCGAATTGATATTATATGCGTACCTAAAGGAAATTATATCGAACACTAGAAAAAAATAAATTTTATATTCCCCCCTTTGCATTAATGTATTACTTATCTGTGCCGTTTATTTTTGAAAGTATAGCGCTTTTGAAATCTGATGATTCACTTTGAAAAGCGTTGTATATTTGTTCCATTAATTAATAGTAACTCACAAAGCAACTTAATAAAAATTATCAACAACACTACAAAAGTGACACACAAATATTTGATTCTCGATCTGAGCCTCATTCATCTTTTGAAGGAACCGGTTCACGCTTTGAAGATGCATAAAGAGAGGCCCCGACCGACAAAGGGCGGTTTCATCGTCCCTTTTAAAAGAAAATAAAAGTAGGAGACATCCTACGAATCAAAGCACGTTTCTCTGGGCCGTTCATTTATTACACCAATCATAAAATCAAGCTCGTTACAGACGCGAAAGACAATTGGTTCTTTTGATCCGCTCAATCCGCGCGCACAAACAAAAAGGAAAATAAGTGGAAAGATCCTTTTGATCGGACGATCAACTTTTCAATTCAGTTCTTCTGTTACATTTCATTCAATTATTTCTTCTTGCCCCGTCCTTGGCTCTTCCTTGCACCATCCGTCTTATCAAAGCCCTCCATTGTAGCACCAAGACTCTTTGCTAGTAGTACGAGTCCCCGTGGTTTCGAGGAATAGTTAACATTTTAAAATATCGCCTGACGCCTGTAACCGTATTCGAAGCTCCATTAACTCCAACTGCAGATGTCACGCGTGCTAAGAAGAATGGCTTTAACAAAAAGGAAAGAAGAAAAATCACCGGCAGAAGAAGTCAAATCAAATTTTTCTAAGCGATTATTTTTATGCAAATCTAGAGTAAAACGATCTTTATTATGCGTAACGCATCTAAACTTTAGAGGTCGTTTAAAGAATGTATTAACTCGAGAACATTTCGAATCTGAAATGTCGCCAGAAGAGGGGGGGAGGAGCAAAGTGACTATTTTTCTCTTCTTTTGTTGCTTTTCCTCCCTTCTTTGACGATTCTGTCACATATGATGGAAAAGATAGGTATGTTTGGGAGGGAAAGAGAAAACTTAAGCAAAGGTTGGGAAGATTTTTTTTTTATAACAAAAAATAAATTACTTTATTTTTTCAGCAAACAACTTTCTTTTCGTATTATGAAAAATCTAAAAATATTTAGTATTACTTTAAGAATAAAACTGAGTAGTTATTTCAATCTTCCTTTTTCGTTTACATTACATTCTTTTATCGACGGAAATACATCGAACAAGATGAAAATATCTCGTGAAATTATTAGTTTTTTTTTTATATATATATATTTAAAAACCGGTATTTTTTGTGAAACGTTTTGAGTACAAAAATGTATTGGAATTGGATTTCAACCTAACGCTAGAGATTCCAATATGAAAACATTTGACAAGTAAAAACATTCTAATCCGGAATCAATCAAAACATAATTTCTTATATAAGTTTATTTTTACTATAAAAATATGTTCTCTTAAGTAAACAACTCAACATCGAAAATTCTAAGCCGCGGCGATTTTCCATTAAACATAAAATTTTCGAAAATGAAAATACTGGAAAAGTAAAAACATTCTAATCTGAAACCAATCAAAACATAGCAATAAGGTTGTTGTTGTTTTTTGCCTGAAATTTAATTTTTTTTTTTAAACTTTTGCTACAAGAATACATTCTTAAGAAAACAATTCAACTTCGAAAAACGATTTTCAATCTCTGAAAAAACAATGGGTCTTCGCTCTTCAAAGAAAATACATTTTAAACTAATATATTTTTTTTTAAAGGAAGCTCTCGGAAAGACTGACGAAAAAGAGAGAATAAGAATTATTTGTTGACATTCTAAAGAGGCAGCTGCTAGAAAAGTTCTTCAAGCGCAGATCCCCCATAACCTCATAGCGTCTCTTTAAAGATGGTTCCCTTTTAATCATCCCATCGGTTAAAGACGGATGTTATGGTGTTGCGGCCAAAACAGAGCGTCAACCGCGGTCGAGTTCAACCACCTACAAATCGCGCTCGTGTTTCCGCCCTTGCTGATGGGCCTTCGATCATCCAATTGAGCTTCCGTTTCGAAGATAACACAAGCAGCAGTGGCAACCGTCTTTAGAACTCCATTAGCCGTTTTACATTACGGCGCCATTTTCAGATAAAAGAGTGATGCCCTGCGTTATGATTCAGTCCCGGGAGAAGTAGATGCGAGATTTATTAGCAGCACATTGACGTTTAACAGTTATTTTTCTGATCACGGATGCGACGGTAGTTTTGATGAATTACGCCTATTAAAACTGGTAATTCGACGTTTAAAAGATCGTTAATGAAGACTGCGACATTGTTTTGTTATTTACTCATGTATGATTCTTTTTTTTTTTTCTTTTCTCTTTGTGTTTGAAGTCAACACGCTTCGGTTGCAGACATTATTCGCATCCCCCCCCACACACACACACTTCCAGAAATGTTACAAGCTCAGAATTCTGCATTTGGAATTCTTAAAATGAATCTTCAGGCAAACCGAAAAATTGTGAGCATTGATTTAAAAA
>BMAW01076595.1:0-11803 GCA_019974015.1 Nephila pilipes | reverse complement strand
TATATATATATATATATATATATATATATATATATATATATATAATTACACATCATAGAAGATAAGTACATATAGAGGAAGATAGGCTCATCGAAAAAAATAGTTTTAAAATATTCCATAACGATGACTACGTTGTAATTCAGGAATAAGAATTAAAAAGTAATAGAAATAAAAAAAATGTTACAAAATACCTAAATAAAAAATGTAATTCATAATTTGGTTGTTATTTACAAAAGTTGTCTTCGGAAGTATTGAGATTACTTAGCAAAATGAATTTTATTAAGTTATATCGCCCTGATATCACTTCATTCTCTTTTCTTTATAAAACTCATATATTGTTACAAACCCAAAATGATACTTCCCTGCTACTGTTTTCTTATGAAGGAAAAGAGACATTTGCAGAGATATCAAGTGAGCCAAGGTAAGTTTAAGCAGTGACCCTATATCTAAACGACGAAATTGGCGACCACTTTGGCTACAAGAAGAAGATTCCCGAAAATGATGATATCTAGGCGATATCTCCATTGGATAAAAGGTTGTAGACTTTTTGAATTTTTCCTGAAACGTCACACCAGACGGTAGCGCCTATTACTATCTTCTATGATGTATTATGATGCTGGAGAGATCAATCACACAGGAAATCGATGGGAGTTAATGAGTGAATCTGCTGAGGAGTTATCGGTAGCGCAGCCAAGTGAATCTACCTGAAGTAGCTTGTGATCTGCCGGAATCCGTTGAGGACTGTTTTGGAAGTGCAGAATATTAATGCGGTAATCAGCGAACTAATAAGCTGGTGAGCTGAACGTTGCTGATATAACTGGGATTTTCCTCACAAGTTCTGCTTTTGTTCCTGTATCTGTGTCGTTAATCTGTACAACAGTTCTGTTATATGTTTGTGCTGTTACTGTCCAAGCTCTGCTACCTGTGTCATCCTGAATATTTGTGAATAAATTGTCAATTACCACTATCCTCCGTGTTGGACTAATTTCATTCACATACACCCACGCACGAGGGAAATTTTCTAACAATATAATAATTACTAATTAATAATTTAATTAATAGAAATCTCACTAAGATGACAATCAAGCTATTTTTCATTCAGATGTCTGAATAACCAACCATTAATTCGTAACTGTACCTGTGGATAGAAGCAATGCACGTCAGAATCTAACGTTTAATATCCTAACTAAATATTTATCTGAACCAATCGGATTCGTGTCCTTATTGGAATTAAAGATAAGGGCCCTAGTCCAAGGAGTGTAAGAAGTGATCCGCTCCTTCCTGGCTGTGATCTGATAATCCTTACACTTGTTAATACATCCACAATCCTTTCGTTTATATCTTCCACCAGGGGCGTAGCAATGAAAGGTGGGGTCGAGGTTACAACTCTCACATAAGGATTGCTGTGTACTGAAATTCTAAAACTGAAGCTTTTTTATACCGTTTCATTTTTTTTTTCAAAAAAAATCCTGTTCTCCACGTAAACACATTCTTTTCATCATCAACAATAAAATTTGAAACTAATTTTGGGATATGAGTTGAAGTGGAAGAACACCTCACACTCACACCATTAAAAATTTCTCGCTACGCCCCAGGCTTCCATTCTCTTACCCTACTACTAACAAAGTTACCAACCTCCATATAAATTCCCCCTCTGCTTTGCTTATAAATAGTTCTTATCAAATATATTCACAATTCTTCACTAACTCCAGTTTTATCTAAACAAGTCACATTTCTTCGTCTATTGGGGAAGAAATTCAATTCAACCAAATTCATTTAAAGATCTCGAAGTATTAGTTGAATGAGGAAACGAGAAAGAACTCGTAATGTCAAAGAGAAAAAATAACTTTGTGAAGGTTTAATTCTTTTTTTTTTTTTTTTTTTTTTTTTTTTTGTGGATTTTTTAATTTAACAAAAAATAATTTTTTAAGAATTTTCAGTAATTGCTGTTGATGAAATTGTGAATATTTGTGAGGACTTACCGTAGTTGGTTTTGTATTCGTCTGGTCTTCCTGCTCCAGCGTACATCTCTCCGTTGACTCCATCGCTGTAGGAAGCGGCTCGGGCCACGTTGCCGTTGGGGTCATTGTTGCGGACGCACTTCATTTGTCCTTGAGGCCCCGTGGAACAGGACATGGAGAAGGAGGCGCCTTGGCAGGCGGTCATCAGAGCCAAGACTAACACGCAGGCGAAGAAAGATTTCATGGTGGGGAGCTGGAATATCAACCAAATATAACTACGGCTTTTTTTCAACCTTCTTTTTAAGAGGTAGTGAAGATAAAAGTTCACACGATAAGAATAGAAAATTAGGTATTAGGAACGGGATAACTCAAATCCTTAACCGTCCCCCTCCCCCGTTTTCCCAAGAAGTCCATGAGTATGATGCTCTTCGTGTCCCAAAAAAAGCGTCGCTATAATTTTTCCGGGGAATGAGACCGTCTTCACTTTCTTTGAAGCATATTCATTGGAAACAACTCACTGTTAAGATTGTTGCCCACTTTCTGGTATACGTAGGAGTATTGTAAAGTTTATTTATTACCAAGAAACAACCGAAATACCTGGGTAAAATTCATTCTGCGAATTAACTTATCCATATACTCACAATGTTGTAAATTATAGCCATTCTTGCCGATTCGCTTAGTTTCAGGAAGCCTTGGATTGAAATAATACACAGGATGGAGCAAACAGAGTTCAATTTGCTGAGTTTTACAATTACAGCCATCGAAAGGTCAACAAACACGGGAAGAAATGTATAAAGCTAGATGGCAGTTATGTAAAGAAGTTTTGTAAATAATAAATAAAAATAAGTTTCTATCTCGATTATTTTTAGTAATAATTAGAACTTTACGACACTCCTGAATAATAATTAAAAATGTACATTATACTTCAAGTCACTTCATTGTACGGCTTTTGGGAACCAAACAAATCAACATGAAGAGCTAAATTCTTCAATATTTACATATGGATCAATTATTAATTATTTTAATAAATTTTATCCGGATACTTTGACTATTTCTTAGTAATCATTAAACCTTAATAAAAAAAAACCCTCGTAAAAGCACCTGTAACCGGAATGGGAAATTGAGTATCTGGTAGGACAGTGAGGAAACTCACTGTTCTATTGTGTATTGATCATTTGTTTATTTTTCTAAGAAGCTATATAAAAATATGACATCATTTGTATCTTAAAAATTCGTCGCAATGACTTTCTTTGAAGAATATTCACTGGAACCCATTGGTTTGATTTCTGCTTGGTTTCCGAGGTATAATGATGATTCCCGAGGTATGATGAATGATGATGTATAATGATGATGATCATTCGACCCGCAATAGCCTGGTGGTCATGGTCTTGCATTCATGGTTGGCCGTTAGTTCGAGTTCAAATGCCGTGAAGGATACCACCTATAGCTGGGAGGACGCATGTCAAATCTCTTGTTAAATCTCTAACGTCACAATTCTTGACTCCGAATTGTGACGTTAATGAACAATTAATCAATCTGTGACAATCACTACTTAAAGCAAAATAGCAACGACAACTCGTTTCAGCTTCGATCAAATTTTGATTTCTCAGAAAAGGGGTTTCCAATTGGAAAGTAACAAGGGAATCAAAAGTCACATTTATTTCGATACTGTTTTACAGATGGCAACACACAATTTTCCCTACCAACACCATCTATCGTCAAAAGCATGAACTTTTTGAACCATTCTCGTAGAACAGAGTCACACCATTACTGACATCTGTTGAAATTTCTAGTTCATTTTCAATAAGGAAATCTCGAAAAGACACGATATTTTTACCAAGTTTACTTCGAATTTAACTTAGAATATTAATTTGGTCATTCATCTTGGAAATTAATAATAACCTAGGACAAATTAATAATGTAATTTATGGTAGTATTTTCGTGGGGAATTCTTAATTTAAATGAATAATAAAAATAAAATTTTAATTGAAAAAAAATTAGCTTCGCTAAAGGTGCCTTAAAAAGGAAAAAATTTTGTAAGTAAAGAAACATTATGATAAGGTTTTGATAGTTTCCATAGAAAATTAACTATTTAATAGCTCTGTTGTATTACATGAGTGTTGTTGTTTGATTATAAGTCAAGAATATGCATTTTTAATATCATTATACATTTGATTTACGTTTTATAATCTGCTTAGATTTTAGTTAAAGATTCCGATGAATGTCGTCATCTAAAGTTAAAACTTGGTTCTTTCAAAAGCTGCATATATTAAGAAATATTCGAACGTTTTTACTGAGATACTAGCAATCTAAGATTCAATTTCTTTTAAAAGCATTTTGAATTTTATACTTTCTAATATTTGAATAGTGCATACATGTATGAAACATCTTATCAATAATTAAGAAATATGCACACGCAATAATTAGGCATTATCCATACCTATTTAGTGCTACACGCAACAATTTAGCGGGATATCAGCTGTATTCGCGTAAAAGCAGAAAATCCAGAATTGCTTGAATCCAAGGATTATCTCCACTTTTCAGAGATTAGAGTGAACCCATAAAATGATTATTGAAACCATTGTGATAGAAAGGGTCATTCTCTTTTGAATCCTGCTTGATGCGTCAATTCAAAATTAGGATCAACTAGTAAATTCTTAGCTTATAAATTCACTCGTTCTGTGTGATTAATTCTTTTCGCACAAATAGCTGATTCGTTTCTTGATACTTTAACTACAATTCGCAATACTTCTTAAAAAAAACCTTTCAATGAAGGAAATTAAGTGGAAGAAAATTTATTCCATATTCTATCTGTGTTGATGGCAGTAGGTAAAATGAATAACTTGTTGCAATTATAAAATGGGATATTAAAAATTGCGATTGTTCATTAATTACGCTCAAAAAATGTTTAAAAGATAAGATTTCGAAATTTTTAAAAAATATATATTAATATTAATTTATCTCTACTATGATTAACTGTTTGCAAGTTAAAAGCTTCGTTTTCAGACATTTTGTTATGCGTGGCCCTTGTCTAGTAAATAGGACTAAAATATCTTATCGCTAAAAAAATATGATTCAGGGAATTCAGTTAGCTTAAACATGCCCTCTGCAATGAGTATATATTCGTATTGATCCTACACAAAATAAATGCATTAGGTCTACTGGTAAGTTCTGTCCGTTTGAAAACTGGAGGAAAATATATATAATACATTCTTATATATTTAATATTATTTACAATACAATATAATTTTTCCATTTCTGGGATTTAATATAAGGGCTTCATGAGTCCAATGAGAAAAGTGTTCTCAATCAAGTCGTCCTATGTACATCTCTGCTTACTCGGAACAAAAAAGAGTGACTTCGGTATCCTAGTTCGAGCCCTGATGTCACTACAGACCCGAAGTGTTGTAGGGTTGATACATGTTAAATCTGGTCGAGGTCCCAAGTCCTCCCGCTTGAGTAGTTGGCAAATTTTGAGAGTAGGGTGCCATCCCAGGTGTCGTCATCATCACTTGACCAAGGTTCACGATAATGATGTCAGCCACCAATAACTCTTATATTGTCTCTCAGTGCAACTTTAATAAACAATCCCAATCGCTTCACTAAAGAAAATAGAACCCTTATTTGACTGGATGATAACTGTTGATAAAAAACAAAGTTGATTAACTATGAAAAAACCGTAAGGAAAAGAATGTACAGGTAACCTGGTAATCTATCCCCTCCACTTCTAAGCTAATCTTGAGTCTGAATAAGAGAATAACGCATATGGGGGGGAATACAACACGAGTTTTTGAGACCTAACAAAAAATTGAATTCGGAGAGATATTATCAACAATAGGGTGATTAAAACACCGCTACGGCCGGCGATGTTCAACAGGAGGCACATCATATTACATTATGATAATGTTAGATATGTTGCTTCGGTAACTCGTCAGAAAACCGCAGAACTTCGGTGTGAATTTCTGTCACGTCCACCATACTCACCACACTTAGTACCCTCCGATCCTAATCTGTTTCTCTCCCTGTTAAATTTTTTGAAACAAAAAAAAAAAACTCTAAGCTGAAACACATTCAGATCAAACACTACTTCAACTCTCCGCATTTTTCAAAAAGGTTTTTATAACGTTGGGCTATTTGCGATTTTCTCTTAACTAACCTCAGGTACCTTTATCAATTTGAATTGCATAAAATTACAATTTCCTCCCAACCAAAATGAAACAATATTAGGTAAATTAGTGAAAATAGAAGTAAAGTGATTCAGATGTAAATTATATATAGATAAAATAAAATTAATGGAGTATGGAGGGAAATAGAATATAAAGACTTGCTGTCAGAGAATTGTTATTCGAATAGAAATTCTTCTGTTAATTTTGTGGATTGAAGAGATCCATTAAAATTAAGTGACGTAGTTAGTGTTGACTAGAGTTGCTGAATTAAGAACAAGTGAATAGGTACGAGGATTCCTTATTTAAATCATAAATTAGGCTTGCAAGTTAAGTTGGGATCCAAGAGAGAACGACGTTAGATACTCTATGGTGATAATAAATAAAGAATGCTGTTTTGTTCTTACGTCTCTTTAATTGGAGTTTAGTAGTTTTTGATTAACCCTTTTGCTACCGGAGGGAAGAAAAAGAAGTGCTTCTCTGGGCCCGCGGCTTCTTACCGCGGAGTGTCCCCTTTATTATTTACACCCTTTATTTAAAATGCATTAAACTTAATATATACAAGAGAAAAAAAGATTTAATCGAAAATTGAATGTTTTATACATAAAATTACATAAAAAATCATACTTTTAAGAAAACACAAAATATATTTACAATGTTACATAAATTTCACGGTGTAATTGTGTACCATTATATGGAATATATAGATATTAAAGATAAATCTTATTTTGCTGTACGGTATATTTCTAAAAAAATATTCAATGCATAATACAACGTCACATGTCTTACACACATATTTTGACGTTTCACGCAAGATTTTGAGCAAAGGGTACATCTTAGTCCTTTTTTTTTTACTTTAATGTCTATGTACAGATTTGGATTATTTTAGCTAACATTACTGTCAGATTCATTTATTATTTCACAAATCTCAGTATCAGATAAACACTATCTTTTCGTCACGATTGTCGCTACAAGTAAAAACTGACCGAATGAAACGAACAGCTAAAAACAGCTGCTACCAAATGCCCTAACCCCCATAAAGAACCATAAATTCTCCTTCGAACTTCTAAGAAGCAAGGAAGAAAGAAAAGAGCAAACCGAAAGCAAGTGCACCCTTTAAATCATGTCATTATTATTTGATCGTCATATAACTTTATTTGTGCACTCTTTAATAACTCATAATGGTGATGAATTGATTAGACTTTGAGTTATTGTAACTTATCTATTCAAACAAAGAGCTATGGACTGTATACAAAAATATGAATGTTTATTTGAGCGACGGTTGGTACGTCGTGCTCCTAGGGTGATGTCTACAGGAAGAATGAATACAATAAAAAAAAAAAACAAGAATATGACGACTAGCGCCATCTGCACTCGCGGGTCGTAACAATTATATTTAAAGAGACGCGCCGCTATACGTGCTTTCAACAATTACCCTCTTCCTGGTAGACAGAAGTGAAATCCAAGCCCATATTAACAAGGTCAACATTCCAAATAACCTATCTATATAGTTTTCGCGGTATTGTAACGCCATATAATAACATTAAAAAAATAAAATAAAATGTTCTCATCGAGCGTATCTCTATTGATACGTTGGGCCGTAGAAGACTCTCACGAAGCGTATCGCCTGTGATATGCTGGGCACAGGAGAGCCAACACGAGCGTATCGCCTATGATACGCTGGGAGTGAACGGGTTAATATATTAGATTCAGATATGGCGCAAGAGTTGGGTAGTGAAAAGTCGACCTAACAATATTTACAAATTACCAATACGATACGATGACGAGAGTTCATAAGTAACGTCCGAAGTTATATTGTACAATAAATATTATAAGATGTATGAAAAACATTATTTCTTTCCACTTCTTAAATTGATATAACTTTTCAGTGGGACTAATATGTAGAATAGATTGATCAAAATACGAAACAACTTACCTCTGGAAGCGAGAACAAGAAGACTCAACCACAAATTCAGTCAGAGAAGTATCTGTGAGGACTGTCGAAGCTCTCCCTTGCAATATATAGTACTTTTTGGTCAAAAACTAAATTTCTAACAACAAAAAAAATCACGACATTTTATGACTGTATTATTCGTAAAATAGCCAAGCTGACGTGGCTTAATTTAAGAGAGTCTCCCAAACAAACGCTAGACTTAAGATGATATACAATGCTAACGTCATAACATTTTTATTTCTTTAAGTCCGGTCGCATTGTCAAGATTCATTTCAAAACATTTTAGTTATTCTAATGAATAGAAATAAAAGCCTAATTCACAGAATCTACAATACATTTATCTCTAAATTCTCATTCCGATTACGCTTATGGTTCTGTAATTTTCATATCCATTCTTTCTGAAGTTAACAAAGTAAGAATTTCGAATAGATTCTAATAAGATTTATTCTCTTCTCTTGTGATTCTTGTGAGAAGATTGCTACAGGTATTAAGTTGAATGTAAGAAAGGTCAACTGTTTACGAGTGAAACATGTTTTGATAAATGTAAATGTTATGTTGATGGACGTTGAAAAAAACAACAAAAATATAGGATTGTTTCAAAGTGGTGGATTTTTACGAATAAAAAATTAATATTTTGTAAATGAATTTACTTTATAAAATATGTGCGATTCAAAAGTTGGCAAAAACTAATAATCATAATGATGTCATATCATCCTGAGTTTTCAACCACATTTTTAGAAATCTGAAATTCGTTTAATAATCATTTCAATTTCAAATTTTAAAAATTTTTTTTTTTTTTTTTTGCATTGTGAGATTGTAGTTTTAGACTATTAACTTCTCACTTTCGAATAAATTCAAAGTTTCAGAAAAAATGTATTTATTTAAATTTGGATAGTTTTAGTATTATTGTTTATCTTACCATTTATTAATTTTTAATCACAATACAAAATGTGTTAGTTAATATTATAAGAAAATTTTCTGATAATTCTCTTTTTATTCTAGATGTCTGTATTAAAATTTTATTCAAATATCTACTTCAAATAGCATAACAGATCAAATTTAAAATAGATCTTGACTTTTATCTTTTATGACTACATCGCATCTGATTGCGTGATCATAATTTAGATTCAGATTCATTGACTTATTATTTTACCAAATTAAAATTTTATTTCGATTTACTTGGGAAAAAAAGCATCAAAGTCAAATGCAAAAAAAATGTAACGGCTTTATTCAACAGCAACGACAGAAGCTAAAACATCTTAATAACAAACCCAAAGGGCCTAGTTGCTAAGAGCGCTGCGAAAAACGATCGGATAAATTTTCTCCACACCGATAAATTAAAGATTTGAATCGTTGCTGGCATTCAAGGTCAACCTATCCATTTCAGCCACGGGCTAGGAAAATATCCCCCAGTGTGAAGGGAAGTATACATGGTGACCTACTTAACAAATTTGTTTGTGGTTTCCCTCACATCCGGACAAGCTCCTGATTTCAAAAAAAGCTGAACTCGAATAAATGGTCAAGTGACATTTCTGTTTCCCATGAACTTAAAGGTCAAGTCTAAACCTTATTCTTTTATAGTCCAATTTCCCGGAAACCAAACGCATCCTCCGATAAGGCGAGAGCATATAGTCGACGAAAAATAAATGAAAATTGACTCAGTATTATATTGCAAACGTAAAGTTGATAAAAATCATTATTTAATCACATAATCTAGTATATGAAATTATTTCCTAATTTTAAAGGATGCCCCCCCCCCCTTATTGAAAGAGCAATTCTTTTAAAACACAACGTAAGTGAAAAAAAAATCAGTCTGAATGTGAATGAACAGAAAAAGATGAGGATATTTTTTGATTAATTGATTAATTTTTTATATTGAAATTAGAAGCAGTGCGCTATTTTCGACAGACCGGGTCCTTTTGAGTATTGGTATAGAGACGAGGACAACACCTGTGTTATAAACCCCTCTCCAAACTTCCATACCATGCCATCGAGAAGACTTGGTGTCATGACAGATCTAACATGCATCAGCCCAGGACACGGCGGGTTTTCAATGGGATCAGGACTCATGTGAAACAAGGAAAAATGTGAGCTCGCACAACAAAGCAAGTGAAACAAGTTATCAATTATGATCACTCTTCTACAATTGTCACGGTGAAATAGAACAAAAATCCTGCTTGCCAAATTTTGTACTTATGGCAGAGAGAGAGAAGAAGATTTTAAAGACCGAAGAACATGTTTCTGAGCAAATGGCTCGCTTTCTCTCTCTCTTTTACATAAACAGGTTCAAAAGAACCGTTTGTTCCTTGGATCATCATCTCTATCTAAAGGAAATGTTCCAAAATAAATAAAGATCGATATGATAAGTTTCTTCGAATGTGCATCCTGAAAAGAATCTTAATATCTTAATAACTTCTGTAATTTTCATCATAGTTGCACAAAATTTCTATTACTGTTATTTGTTCAAAGGGGGACATGTCAATGGATTAATTAACGAACTTTGTTTAATTAATTGGAAGTAAATTATTGTTAATAAAAAGAAGTTTCTCGTTATAAAATCTGGATTCCCCCCCCCCTTTATCAGATTAAAAGATTCTATCATTAATTCCAGAGATATTCGAAGAACACCATTAGGGGGCTGTACACTAGATTACTTCACGCAAACGATTTTTTTAAAAAATTTCCTGTTTTTAATACTGCATGATAAATGAATCGATAATGGCTTATAAATTAATGAATGACCCTTGACACTCTGGTAGTTTTCTTATTTTTATCTTAGCCTTGAATATTCCATGAACGATTGAAATGAAATGCTGAATATATATATATATATATATATATATATATATATATATATATATAAGAGGGCTGCATGGCACGAGAAATACTTACATTTAATATTTTTGTAACGCTGCATTGTTTCGTAAATCTATTTATAATTTATGTTTTAATTAACATTGGATTATTTTCATTTTTTTTTTTTAATTTTTTAGAATTTTATAAAGAAAATACCTATTATTTGGAGGAAAACTCTGTGAAAATCGTCAAGTACAAAATTTTATATCGCCTACTATTTGAGATCTTCTGGTAACATTAGAATACTCCATTTTAAATCCCTATACCTCAGTAGTTTTCCAGCAGTATTTTACGATATTGGATACTTGAATTAATTTTAAGAAGAGAAAACATATAAGCAGAAGAAGACTTTTGCTGCAACGAGAAAATTCTTTTTAGGAGTTAATAGTATCGTCAACAAAGTTAATAACAAAGTTAATAAGTTAATTAACTTGATATTTAAGTTCTCTTTCAGGCATCAACAGACAGCAATTGCGCATTTGCGATGAGAATTACGAACACTACTGAAGTGCTTTACTAGATCCAAACGAAGCACCTGAAAAAAAAAAGTTATTACCTCATCCCAAGCACCACTTCCCCCCGCGGAGGATTTTGTAAGTAAGTAAGATGTATTCCCCCCATCGCTCCACAAGACTGTCTTTGATGAAGCCTCTATTCCATTCCATATCTTAGGTTGAAAACCACAGGTAACGAAGATCGGGACTAATTGTTTATCAACGTCTCACTTAGAAGCAACACAAGGACAATTAGCGATGGGCCACTTAATTTTGAACCAAGGTCAAATGGGGTAGCAGTGACAGGACCTACACTTCAGACGTACAGTCAAGAATAAATATTTGTAGTCAATGTTAATCTTCATACAATCAAGA
>BMAW01076588.1:4477-29087 GCA_019974015.1 Nephila pilipes | reverse complement strand
TGTGTGTGTGTGTGTGTGGTACTTAAAATATTATCTGTTCTGATTTGTTTGTTAGTGAATCCTGTAAAATTAATTAGCAATGTGTGTTTTATTGTTCTCACAAATAATAATCTTAAATAAGTATTTAATAACATTACCTTAGCATTAAAGATACAAATTAATTGGTGCCCAATTTTTTGGTAGTCACTGTATTTTTGAAATAGGAAAGCGCTGTTAGGTGAGCTTTATCTCTTTACCCAAAATGACAACGAAATGCAAATTTTAAAAATATGTTTACTGTTGCCACAAAGTGTTACAAAACTCAAGAAATAAGAAAAAAATTTCGAATTGTAAAAGAGATAAAATATCAATAATCGATTGCATAGAAAAGTTCAATGAAAGCAAATAATCTTTAAACCTAAGATAAAGTGAAATAATAAGGTGGAATTTCTGCGAATTGGATTCAAATGATATTGTCACATATATATTTATGTCTTTCTGTTATATAAATTAAGGCAGAACCAATTTTGTGACATCCCTAAACGGTTACATTGTTTCTGATCTACTCTTCCTGAGATAACTTAAAATCTTTAATTCACTTGTTTAAATCAATCACAAAAATTATTACCAGGATTAGTTTTTTACCTATATGATTGCTCATTACCTATACATTGATTGATAACTCCATCCTTATTATAAGTTTCTTTTGAAGCCAGACGAGAATTACTGGAATTTTGCCTTAAATTATTTTTAGATATTTTATCGTTGCTAAACGTGAGAATATAAACCTGTTTAAATCACATTAAGATAAAAGAATTTGGAATTTTCTTTTAATTTTGCTATAATTTTCATAACACTAAGATTAAAATCTGGATAAAGCCATAACGTGCAACACATTTACTAATAAAAAAAAAAATATTGACTTTAAGAATAAATAACTTTAATGTAAAACACCTTTAACTCATCTCTATATAATTAAGCAGTAAAATTTCTCACGAAGAAGTTTTGTAAAATCTATAATTATATTCTAATTTTATAAAAGTAATCTTTCGAATTAGCAGCATTCGTGAAATTATTTTATTTAGCATCTAAGGAACACTATAATAAAATACTTAAATTAATTAAAATTAGCTGCCAAACATTAAATTTAATTAAAAATAAATAATTCATTTCCATACATATAAGTACATCTCAGGTTATAATTAATTGTTTAGCTGAAATGGGTATATATAAAAATCAAACCATGACCTTAAGAAAAATGAAATCTGCTATTAAGTTGTATTTTGGTAAAATAGCCATGTATTGAAATGAATTATCAAAACAATGAAGTGCCTTTTTCAAATATTTAAGAGTATTCAATATCATTGAACAATTTTCTCTATTTATATCTTAAAATTATTTTTTATAATATATCATCTACAGGTTATATACAAGGAATTGATTTTAGATGAAATGTGGAATATAATGTGTGGGTAGAAAAATAAAAATTCATAATTTAAAATATCACTTTTAAAAACGTCTAAGCCTTATTCCTTCTGTAATTAAAATTTATTATGATTTTATGTAATAATTTCAATGGTGTTAAAAATTAATATGAGATATATTTTACAATAACTTACCAAGTCTTAAGAAAATGTTAAATGTTGATATGTATATTAAAATTAAGCAGAAAAAACTGATATCTCATACATTCAATTATTTTCTAAAACAATTCATTTTATTACAAAAAAGGATTCGTGATTTAGATAAAGGCATTTATGATACACTGAAGAAATTGGTAGTGATTGGTAAATATTTGTGAAGGAAGTATTATATTAAATGCACGGATGTATTGAAAAGGCTCCGCCTGGAAAGCCATTTTAAAGCTTATAATTCCGAAAAAGTAGTTATGAGCTTCACTAAGCATAAATTGTCTTTTGATAACTTTAAATGTATGTTGTTTATAATGTAAATGCCTTTTTTATATAATTTAGATCTTATTTTAAAATTTTCTTTCTTATTCCTTAATAATTAAATTCTTATCTTAATGATTCTTATATTAATTAATAATTCATCGCTTTTTTCAGAATATTGATAAATACGCCACAAAAAACCCGACATATCAACATTTCTAACATAATGATACATTTCGTTACTAAAAAAAAACAATTTTAAGCGTAGAAGTTATGATAAAAACCAAATAAAATTAATGTTATGTAAAGTTTTTGAAAAAAAAAAATTACTTAAAATTCTAGAACATCTCAAATTTCATGTGGTCAAGTCCCAAAATTTGCTTGCTTGCATTTTTAAAATTTTCACAAATACATCAAACGAAAAATTTACTCATCAAGCATTTCTAAATAAAACTCATAAGGTCATGTTTTTATTGATTTTACAGAAAGACAATACATAGTCTCATTAACTTAAAAATGATAATAAGAAGGAAGTACAAGGGGTGCTGATAATAAAGGTATTGCTGATGATGGGTATCATATCTTACAACATTCGCAAAACTTAAAATTGTTTCTCGCATTATTTACTTGAATTTCATTTTTCTTATAGAAATTTGTCTTTTGGGATTATTTTTTTTCTTCTGAAGATATTTTAAAAGGATACAATCATATATATTGCTACTTTTCGTACAATATTATGATATAAGTATATTTTATGATATACTTATATCATAAAATCATAACTAATACTATTTTTCACACAATATTATATTCATATTTAAAATTGGTGAATAAAAGGACACCTGAGATTCAGTTGTTTAAAAATTAAAATGTATGTTTTGAATAATATTATTTTGCCACATGACATGGTTTATTAAAAAAAATTGATTGATAAATTATTTAGATAAACCTTAAAAAACCCATTCAAGTATTTCGGAATCATATGTAGAAATTTAGTAACATTTTTTAAAAAAAACATTATCGTGAAATTCATTCAAACGAACGGAGGTAAAATTTGGACTTCAGTCTGAAAGCCAGTAATATTTGAGAGAAAAAAAAAGTAAAAAAGATTAATCATTTTTGAAAGACCTATATCTGTATTTGATTTTTTTCTACAATCTAACAGAATCTCAAAATTACAATTTTTATAACATTTTAATTTTTTAGAAGTCTGAATTATATTTCCAAAACTTTTAACTAAACATAATATCCCAAAACGATATATATATATCTGAAAATTGATTTTTTTTTTAAAAAAATTTAAATATAACATCAAATAAAAACCATTTTCCTTTTCACCAATATTATGCACTGAGCTATAGTTGACGAAAGGAATGAATTACTTCAAAGAGAAACACGTGCCTTTTAATAGTTAAACATGAGAACTATTGCTTAAAGTAAATTATTTTTGGTCAGATCTTTTAAATTCACAATCGTTTAAAGTTAAGAAATAGTACCCAAATTCAGGGTATTCTTTCAGATAAAAAAATATCGTTAAGATGATTGTTGCATCTTTGCATAGATAGTGTTTCTGGGAAGAATTGGTAAAATACATTGGAATTCTTACTCATGGTATAGCCAACCGAAGTGTTAAAGACATTCCATTTTGCCCAGCTAACGTCTGGAAGTACTGGAAATAAATCAGTCCATTTTACTTTTTGGGATCCGAACCCTTAACTGAAGCTGCATTTTTCCTCCATCCATGATGATTCTTCCGTCTCACCTGTGAATATTTCGAGAAATGAAACTGCTGGTATATTGGCAAGGTAGAGTGACAGCAATTCACAACTGAATAAATTATTAGTGTATCTACTGCTTTATTCTATTATAAAAAATTGGAGCAACAAAATTGGAATGTTCCTCCTGTCCAATACAGCTATTGTACGAATATGCCTAGAGGCTCTCTTATCCTTCGGATTGACAGGTATGCCCTATCTAACCATATTCTGTATTTTCAAAGGCCTCCCTAAAGGTTTAATTGTCCACAGGGAATCCAAGATTTTCTCGACGTGCCTTGAATGCGAGACGGATTTGGCCTCCCCAGTTCACTTCATTTAGTGTCTGGTGGTGGATTTGTGGAGATTTACTCAATAAACCTCTTCTAATCCATGACATACTGTGGATTAATGAACTCATGGAGGTTTATTTGAGGCTAAACGGGGAGTTAACCAACTATAACAACAAGAGATTATAACTCCAACTTTAGTATCAGATTCTCAATTAGCTAGATTCTAGAAGGCAATACATTTTACTATGCATTTCATTTCTCATTGGACTAACCCATTTTTTCTGGTATATAAGAGGTTCAATATTTCATCTGTTTCTGTAAATGTATTTTGAAAAGTAAAGCACTTAAGGAAAAAAAAGTATTTCTGGAAATTTTCTAATTTATGTTGTTTGTTGTAGATTTTGGAGATATGAAGCTTTGAAATTGTGTGCTATTTTTGCTGGAAAAAGGATTACTTGGTACTATTTCTATAGATGTTGAAGATGGAGATTATTTTTGATTGATACTATTCCCGTTGCTGTTTTTAATTGTACCCAGAAATCAGATTCTTTTTCTTGATAATGATAATGTTGTTAATATTGAGGATGAAGGTGGATTCAAGTAACTTCTATTGATGTTCATGATGCTTCGGATATGAATTAATGCTGAAATTGTGTATGGACATCTTAAGACACTATTGTAAAATCTTGATATTAATTATTTAGGTTGAAGAATGATGTTGATGTTACATGAACAGTGATATGATATTGTGTTGCATTATTGATGTTGAAGATGATAATTTTCAGTTAGTCATGCTATTGCTTGTTGTTGATGGAGAAGTTGATGGATAGATGTTGGTCTTGATATTGTTGTCTTGTTAGTTAAAACTGTTCTTGATTGCTATTGATTCTGTACTTGATAATGGAGTTGAAAAAATACTATTAATGTTGATGATAATATTGTCAATATTAATCTTCATACATATTGGCATTGGAACTGAAGTTTAACTTTTATTGCTATTTTAGAAACATAGCTATTACAACTGTTTATGTGGCGAATAATATTGTTTTTGCATGTAGATATAAATTATTTTATAGATACTGAAAGTTTAATAAAACTATTGCGCATGCATTGTATAAATTTGAAGTTATTTAAGACGAGTAAAAGAGTAGAAATGGTAACATAAGTCTGCAATTCATTCATAAGTTTCTCTCAGAAATATCTCATCCACGCCTCTTTACTCATAAAATGGAAGCGACGAAAAGGCAAAGATTTATTCGCAGTGGAATGGAGAAGAAGATATTCCCGGAAAAAAACAATTTGAAAGAGAGAAAGCAAGGAACTATCTGACACCTACCAAGAAAAAGAATTTAAGATATGAAAATGAAAAAACCGAGAATTTTGCAATATTTTGATTTTGGTGATCAAAAAATAAAGGTATTTCCTAATACCTTTACAATTTGTAGGAATTGTGGATTTAAATAAAAACTTAAATTTAAAGAAAAGGAGAAAATTTTTTTTAAAACTTATAAGGTTTGTAATATACCTTATAAAAAACCAAAAACAAAAGGTGTTGGATGGGATACATGGTAAAAAAATAGAAATTTTAATACCTTTAAAAATTGTAATGGTCAAGGTACTTTAAAGTACCTTTATATGTGAAAAATTAAGGTATAATATAATGCTTTTGAGACTGTAAGAAAAATTTTGAGATGTGCAGATATGTATTTCAATTTTAATATAAATAATGATTTAAAGTCAGAAACGAGAATTTTTTTAAGAAGAAGTGAGATCAAGATACCAGAAAATTCTCTGTTCTTTTATCTTTCAATCTTGTCCTCATTCTCCAGATAAGTGTCTGAAATTTTCTCAAGCATTATCACTTTCACATTGCTTTCCCAACAACACCTTCCCCTCTCAAACCACCACGGGCAAATGGCACGTTATTGCACCTTCTATTTCAAGATGTGAAGAGGAAGAGGGTGAGATAATTTCTTCTAGAAAATTGTAAATTAATTGCTAACAAATGTCATCATCTCCACAATTTTTACACGACAGTTTTAAATTTATATTATAATGTGGACTATTGAATAAATACTGCAAAAATATTTTATTTATTTTATGAAGTAAAAATGTTATTGGCTATTGATTTTAGGCTATTAACTATTTTTGTTAAGTTTATTGATTTAAATTTAAATTTTATATTTATAATCTGTTTTAAGTTGCTATTTTATTACATATTGTTATGATTTTCTTGACTTGGGGTGACAAGAAAATTTTGAGATAGATTTTTTGAGTTTTTGTCCATTTGGATTTTTGTTTTTTATTTTTGGCTTAATTGTTTCAGAACTAAAAGAAGCAACTGTTAAGGAGGAAAGATTAAAATAAATGTTACATTCTTCACAGTTGGAATTTAAATTAACTGTATCTGTTAGTTTGAGGTCATCTGCATTGATTGAATTATTTTTTGTAGATATATTGCAGCTATTTGTGCCATTTTCTGTTTTTCCTTCAAACGGAACACAGATATCTGATTAATTTTTTAGTTCCAATTCCGTTGTTCCAACTATTGGCGACTTGTCATTACTGGCTTTTGCATCAGTTTGTGTACATTTATTTACTTTAAATGCAGAGCCAGTTTTTTATTTTTTTTTAAATAAATTTATTTGCAAAATTCCTCATGTGCCACATTGCATAACATGAGACTTAAAGACGTAAGTGGTAACAACATTAAACAATAATAATAATAAATTTTAAAATAAACATAATTAAGGGGGGAAACATAAAAGAGACAAATATAAATAAAAGGGAGGGAGGAAATATATAAATATAAAGAATGGAAGGTAACTATAAATTTTAAGAATCTATACAATAAACAAATTTTCTCAAGACATTAAGGCTTTCAGAACAATTGACCAACAAAGACAAAATAGGTGGTCAGGAAATACCTAAGAGTTTTAACTCCTTTTTTAAAATTTTCTCTTTTACAAAAATATAGATTACAATGCAACAAGACATGTTCCGCGATTTTAGCGTCCAGACCACAAGAATAAATATCATTACCAATTAAGTTAAACCTAGATAAATAGCTCTTAAAATTTCCATGTCCTGTTAGAATCTGAGATAACTTAAAATCAGTAACAAATTTCTTACATTTTAGCCTTTGATAAATGGTTAAAAAAAACTTTTTAGTCCACAAAGCTTTAGGTGAGGCCAAGAATTTGGAGTTCCAGTCGGAAACAGTTCTTTCCAAAGCTAAATGCTTCCAGTGGGACGATGGCACAGACATCAAAAGGTTCATATATTGGCAAGAACAAGTTTGGGACGATATATTTCTAAAACTTTTTATTGACTTATTTATTGTCTGCGTTTCATTATCAATTGTTATTTTTGCGCAGGCTATTGTCATGGTTTCTTTATTAATTTGATATTTCTTAGTTACAGATAGTTTATGAAGGCTAATCAGGTTGTGAATAAGAAAGAGAATTATCGACAGGTTTGTAAAAGCTAAGATATTGAAATATGCAAATGTTAAATAGGTATTTATAAGTAATGTCACCGCCAGAAGAAACAAAATCAATTGATTCATGTGTGCCATTTTGACATCAATTGGAGAATTATGTGAAAAAGAAATGAATAATATGCAATAAAAATATATATGAAGGAATTAATATTTATATAGGTACAATAATAAATAAGTAAGTAATACATTGAGTTAATTCGTAGTTAGGAAACTCGAGTTATAAAAATAGAAAAAAGTACTTAATCTATAACTGTAATGATTGAACATTTCTAAAGTATTTTTAACATACGAATTTTAAATTTTTTATTAAATTTCTTATTATTTCATAAGTAATAATTTATCTTAAGAAAAACAATTTATACCCATTCACTAAATGCTTTCAAATAAAATGTAAATAAAACAAAAGTCAGTTTCGTCGTTGTCATTGGAACTTTCATAAAAGAATATTTTCTTAATGAGCTTATTTGAAATTTATTTGTAAACAGAAACAGGCAAAATAGAAAATTAATGTCACACACACTTAGTAGACATTATCATTAATTATTCATTACGGTTTTTTTTAAATAGGTATTAATAAGTAATGTCGCCGACATCAGGGACACGATCAATTGGTTCATATTTACCATTTTGGCATCAGTTGCAGAATCCTGTGAAAAGAGAAATGAATAATATTATATAAACATAAATATATGAAGGAATTAATATATAAGCGCATTAATAAATAAGTAAATAATACCTTGAGTTAGAACCAGGCTTGATACAGGAACTCGAGTCATAGAAATAGAAAAAAAACTTATCCTATAACTGTAATGAGTGAACATTTCTGAGGCATTTTTAAGAAACCCTTTTAAAGTTTTCATTAAATTGCTTGATATTTCATACGTAATAATTGTTTTTTAAAAAAATTATTCCACATCACTAAACGCTTCTAAATAAAATGTAATAAAATAAAAGTCAGTTTTCTTCATTGTCTTCAGAATTTTCAAAAAATTATCTTTTCTTAATAAACTTATTTAATGTTTTAAAATGTAATTAATTGATTTTAATGTTAGTTTGAGAACGCAGAAAGGTAAAGTAAAATTAATGTCAAATACTCATAATAGACATTATGATTAATTATTAATTACGTTTTTTAGTGAATAACAATTTTATATTTAGTCTATAGAAGAAGTTTATAAGAATAATTTATGCTGTCATATAAGTTTATTGAATATATATTAGTTTACACAAATTAGCATGCTTTGATACTGTGAATGATATAATTTATATAATAGTTATTGATTTTTAAAATAGTAAATTCAATTATGAAAAAAAGGATAGTTTTTTTTTTATTATAATGGAATATTTTTGAGGATAAATATCTTAAAAACATGGTCAAATATTATGTGATGTATACGTAATATTAAATAACCTAATTATAATAATTTATCTGTTTAGTGCATATTTTCAATCAGAAGATCTTACATTCAAACGTAAAACCTCTGTGATGTTTGATAAATGCAAAATAAAAGATGATAAAATCGATATAGTTTTTTTAAATCTCAATTAATTTCTCATATTCTGGATCAGAAATTTAAAGAAAATAAAACTTACAGCAGATAGGTGTTATTAATATTTCTTTTTTTTAGTATCAGCTCAGATATTATCTTATCATTTTATAGAAATATTAGTCTTTAAGGCAGTACGCGATTGTTCTTCTTTAATATGCAAGTTATAAAATTAAATGAAAACATTTGATATAAAATGTATATTATTTGCTGTTATGTGTTATTGTTGTTACTGTTTCTGCTTATAATCATCATTATTTTCAAACACACGTGCAATCAAAACAATACTTTGATTGTCTCAAGAAATAAAATAACGAAGCTCGACAACAATGAATTTTTTGCATTGTTGTCAAAATTGAATTGTAGAAACATTGTAAATAATAAAATAAAAACACAACTTTTAGGGTATATTTTAAATTTCTATAAAGTAACTGATTTTTTTTCTTTCAAATTTTAGTAAGCAAATCACATGTTCACACTACCATCTAAGACTGAACAACAAATTTTAACATTTAACATTAATTTTGAGATTTTTTCTTATGTTTTCACTAGAAATACCCAATCGTTTATTTGATGAAAGTTTAGGAAATAAACTAATAACATTATATAAAGAAAGCAGAACATGTATATATATATATATATTTAACTTCTGAACTAGTATTTCCTTCGACCATTTTTAAAAATATTTTACTATTTCATTATTTTTAATTAAGATATTACGATATTTTTAAAAGATCACATTAATCTTTTGTTTGGAAAATATAATGAGCTTCGTACAGAACAGAAATTTTTAAAAATTAAATCCTAATTTAAATGATGCAGGGTAAAAAAAAGTATATTTATTTTCAAAATTATCAATTTTTAATTAAGAATTTATTTTGAAAAATTTGCTAGACATAATTTCCACTATAGGAATTTGAAATTTACATAATAAACATGATTATTTCAACCTCATTAAAAATATATCATAATTACACCAATTAATGATACTTATACTTATCTAATAGACTAGTAATTTTAAACTTCTTCTTAGGAAATAGAGAGGCATTGAAACCACTTCATTTTGGAATGTTGCAAAATTCAAGATGAATTTTGAATAAGTATAAGTATACATTGAAATATCCTGAGGTTTTGTTTTATCAAATTTCCTCTTTTTCCTTATATTTCAGCCAGCCTACTCAAGTTCATTAGGAAAAATACTTCTATTATTTTCTTTTAAGAAAAATGCTGGGAAGGGGCAGATGACGACTTTAAACTGTTTCTTTTGGTTAACTCGAGTCTCTTCAAAGCTTTCCACTTCATTCTTTCTCCCTTCTTAACTATTTCATTTTGTATTCTTTGATGTAACACTATTCTTTTCACAATTTCCTAAAGTTCTTTCTTTTGAACCAATGAGAGTGGAGTGTTTGAAGAAGGAGAAAAATCAACCTTGTCGTGAAGATTATACTAGATGAAACGTTTTAAGTCTCTCTATAGGAGCAGATAGGGAAACTTGAAATGTGACAGGATTAGCCCAACGCATGGTATTCATTATTTCTCTTAATATTTCTAGCATATCGCAAAGGTTAGGGAGTAAAATCATTGCTCAAGTTTCTTCAGATAGTGTGGATATCACGAAGTGTAGCTGACTGGAAAATATATTTATCAATTAAAATATATTTATCATATGAAATACGCAGAAAATATCTTTAATATCTAAACAATTCACACACATCTAAAATAATTCACAATTGTTTTAAATGCAAATAATATTCACAATACAATAGAGAGTAAATCGTTAATTTTAATTATTGAAAGTAAATAACAGAGATATCTGGACGAGATTTATCATTGCTATTATAAATTGATTATTTTGAAAGCCCTTAAACATTTATTTCCAAAAGATAACTTTGTCCGATCTATCCAAATGTACACACCCATAATCAGAGTAAAACCATCAAATCGCTACATTTCTTTCTTTTCGAATAATATATAGGTAGGAGTTTATTGTTGAAAATATTTTAAATATTATTTAATAAAAATTAATTTTTAATAATAAATATTCACTAATTATAATTACATGTCAATACATTAGTGACATTATTTATATATAAGATTCATATATATATTATGAAAAACTTTCACCACCTTGTTTCTCACTTCCATTAACCAAACCTGTGTATCGAGTATGATAACAGAAAAATTCGATGATTTTCCAACGAGTTCAAGGATAGCGTTCTTATATACCATTCAACATATTTATTGCCAACAGCAGAATCTTAAGAATATTCAAATGTAGAATTATGCAAAATATAATTTTCATATAAGTTAATCATGAAAAAGTTAAAACTTAAGTTTAAGGTTCATTATTTGTGAGGCTTAAAACATGATTAATGACTGTGTTTTGCTTAATTTTGATTAGAACATGACAATATGGACTATGCTTTATTAATTTGTAAAACATGATTATGATTGACTGTGTTTTGCTTAATTTTGATAAAAACATGATTAATATGACTGTGTTTTGTGTAATTTTAAACAATTCTGTTATTAGCCTAAACACCATAAAACAAAGAGGTGTTTTAATTCTTTTTAAATGCCTAGATTGTAATTAATAAAAATTATACTATATTTATACATTTTAATGCCTAAACACTGTGTCCCATCACCAAAAAAAAATCCTTGGAGATTAATGTACTTGTGTATTGCACAGTTTTTGCTACTTTAACAAAAATACGCAAATGCACAAACAATACAAAAATATACATTTTACACATATAATTTGATTTCTTTATATTTAGTCGTTATATATTTTGGAAAAAAGTATTTTATTCAACAACAAAGCATTCAACAAATTTTCTCTCAAATATTTTACACATGTTAAATTTTTTAGTACTCGCTATAAACTTTAAAGATGTGCTCAGATTTCCAGTCTAAAGAAATTCAAGAGCAATTGTATTTCTTTTATATATCCTAATAAATCCAAGTGGGCATTTATAAGATTTTAGAAATTTTCCTGGAAGTAAATTAAATGTTTCAAAGAGTGAGTTAATGTATAAGCAGTGCTATTAATTGGATGTATTTATAACGAGGCTGATCAAATAATACCATTTTCAAATAGCAGTTGACGATGGTAGATCAAGGTGGCATTATATGAGTATTGCCAACTATTAAATGACTATAAATCAAAATTTACATTGATTCAATAGTATGATAGCCATTTACTGCTAAATCAAAATTTAATTGCTACCGCGTCATCATTTTGCGTCACTTTGTCCATATTCGTCTTTATACACTCAAGAATAAAGAAACACTCAAATAAATTATTATTCCATTGTATCTCCTCCAAATAACTCGAGTACGATCTCTACGATCAGAAAAAAATACGGTGATGATTTTTTAGAATGCGAAAAGCGTCATATTCATAAACTACTTAGAAAAAGGGAAATCTATCAATTGACAATTCATTTTTAATAACATTCCATTCTTAAGTTGTGTCATGACCGGTGGTTTTCGTTCCTTAGCTGCCGAAGACCCGCCTTGTAGCCGGAGTTGATGCACGTTAAATCTGCCTAGCGTCAAAGTCCTCTGCTGACATGGTGTGAAGTTAGAGGAGAGGATGGCAGCGCAGGTACTCCCCCTCATCACTTGACCCCTGAGGTTTCAATGTACGAGGTCCGCGATAATAACCGCTTGTGTTGCTTCTAGACTTCTAAAAACTAAACCTTTCTATAATACTTATTTTGAAGATTGGTATATATGTGTGTGTGTGTGTGTGTTTGTGTATATACATAATATATTATATATAATATGAAAAGAGTAGCAATATATATATTGTTATCCAATACATTGTTTGATTTAATTTGAGCCCAAAAGAATTAAATAGTTCCATATTTCCAGCATAACTGTTGAATGATAAATTAAATTTCGTATATTGACGTTAAAAATGTCTGATTTATTTCTAAACGTTAGGTATATTACGCAAAATAAAATGATATATCCATTCAACCATAAATGAAATATATAGAAGTTATCGTAAATATATAATTATTTCTAAGAAATAACCGATATATCTGGATAAAATATTCGGCATATTATTTGATCCTTAAGTGCATAATGTTATAAATTATAACTAATGATGATGATTTGTTTATTTTCAGAGAGAGTGAAGTAATCCGCCGTAGAAAGGACATAGAGTTCAATTTGCAGAATTCTCAAATGACAGCTTTTAGGAAAATCAAGAAACGTTGCGAAAATTGTATTACTCTGAGTAGAAACTATGTAGAAAAGTTTTAAGAACAATATATAAAATTTAAGTTTCTATTTCAATTGTTTTTTAACAACTTAAATTATACAACAATCCTGGATAATAATTGAAACTTTATGGTTCTATAGTTTACTTCAAACGACTTCTTTCTGATACCAAACAAATCTACATTAACAGTTATAATTTACATGTCATGTATATTAAGATAAAAAAAAAATATGTAAAGTAAGTTGTACTCAATTATCTCTGTTATTTTTCAGTAACTCAATACTTACTATATTCTTCTATATTCTGACGTTTTTATATAACTGTAAAAGTGTTTATAAATTTAGTGTTTATTACTATCATATCAAAAGAAGATTAATTTGTTACGCCGATTCCATAATCAGGTATGTTTTAACAGCTCTCGAACAGGGTTTATGTCAATACTCTTTTTGAAATATCTGAATTTAATACAAATAGATTTGTAAAATACTTATCTCAAATATAAATATTGATTATAATACAATATCTTCTAATGAAACCATTGCTTTTCAGAAAAATGAGATGCGGAAGTAGAGGCGGATAATGACGATTACGGACCCTTTTTCTCGCTTGCGATTCTCCAAATGATCGTTCTGAGGAATTGCGCCATTAAGCGTCTGATCCTTAATGCGTAAGAAAGGTCTTATTAAGATAATGTTGTATTCTCTTCTACCTGTTCATTTCTCCAGTTGATGACCGCCATTTTGACAATACATTTAATTCTTTGGCCTGCTATATGTTTGAATTGTTCGAAGAGATTCAGTAGTTGTAAAGGAAGATATTTCATTTTGTTACATTAAAAAGTAATTTTCTTTTTCACAATAAATAACTCAATGGGTACGATGAAAGTTTATTTGTATATACCAAAATTCATTCATTCCTTGTGTGGAAGATGGAATACTTTAAGGAGGCTGAAAAGGTAATTTGCTTCAAATTTTGTGTATTTTTTTTATTTCCAACTAAAAGTTACAGGACGATTTGCTGATTTTGTAAATGCAGTATTTATGAGAATTTAATACAGGTAATGCAGAAATTAAAAATTTTATAATCTGATGTTATACGTATCACGCCTTTTAGAAAAAATTAATTATTTGCGTAAGTATTTGTTATCAAATGGAAATTTTGAGGATTTTGAAGATTTCTTCAAATTCTATTTCATTCATAGTGCTAATTATAAATATATGATATTCCATATATTAGTGTGTGTTCTAATGTTTCGTTTTCCATTTAATTACCTTTTCGATATTGAAAAATAAATAAAAGTAGTTTTATTTGCTATTTTATTTCTATAAGGAAACTCGTACCCTAATATAATATTCAACATAATTAACTCGACTGTTAAAAAGCATAAATCGTACAACCATGACAGAAATCTACTTCCTGATGGGCTAGCCACTTCATCACGTCTGTTATGACATCATCGTTCTCGTTATGGTGTTGACCGTCAAAAGGATTTTTTCAAGTAAAGGAACAAATTGTTGCCATTGAGCGTCAGATCATACTGAGGGTGATCAAGTTACTTCTAGTCATATGGAGCGATGAGAATTTGCGTTCAACGAGCTAAGTGTGAATGGGCATTATCTTGCAATAAGCAATCCTTTTACTAAAAATGTCATTCTTAGGCTTTGTATTGTCCGACGCAGTTTAGTTAAGATGACCCAATTTATCTCGAAATTTATTGTGTCACCCAAGGCAAACAATCTACAAGCAATATTCATTGTTTATCTAAAAATACAATGCGCATGATTTTGCATGCTGAAAGTGTTTGATTGAGTTTTACCTTTTTGGGTGATATTGAATGACTTCACTTTATGGATCGTTGTTTTGATTCTAGTGTCACATATCCAAACATTTCATTAATCTTATAATTATTTGAGACTTTTCCCACTTTTCCGATGCATTTTAAATACGTTCAAACAAATGCAAATATCAAATAGAAAATACCTAATACATATAGGTATTCAGTTCACCAACGTGGAATGGCGCCTTTAATGCTGCATCTGTAATATTTATAAAATGTACTCAATGCAGCTGTTGTATTTATGTAACTACTAGTACAATGGACGGACACTTTTTCATAAACATTCATATAATTTAGTTATTTCTTGATATTTTTATAATCACAAAGAGAAATTTGAATCATAAAATTAACTTCTTTTAAAAAGCTTTATTGAATTTAACTTTCGAAGTTATGATTATGTTCGAAGTATAAAAGTTACGTTTGCTAGTAAAACTCTCTGCAAATTTTCAAATTTATCAATTCAATAGTTTAATAGTAGTTGGGTCCATAGATAAATAACCAACTTACAAATGAGAGCACAAATATAGTTATTATTTGCAAATTATTGATTATTAATTTCTCAAGATATTTTTATGTTAAGAAGTGAATTTCATTGCTTTTATTTTAAGAAAGATATGGTTTATTTAAATTTGGCACAAAATAAATTCATTAGTGCTTGCCAAAGATGTCTCATTTAACTTAATATAGTGTTACAAGAACTGTTTGAAAATAAATGTATTTGTATGAGTCAGATAACTAAATATTATCCAAAGTGTGATTATAAGTAGAGTCAATTATAAATTACATAAAACATTTATATTCCTATCAAATAATTTGAGTTATAAAGACATATTATTCCTATTTTTTAATGAGATAATTTATTAATCGAACTAACTATTTGTTGTGAATATACTTACACAAAAACTTTAGAATAATACAAGGCGCATGCTGTTTTTCAACCTGAAAAACGAAATAAAACTTTTAAGAAGCAAGGAAACTAAGAATTTTACTACTTACTTGTAATTTTTTTTATTCTGCCTTTTACTTAATTTTAAGTTTTATATGTTGCAAATGTATGTGTTTGTAATTTGTATACTAACTTATTAAGATTTTTTAAATCTCTTTAAAAAGTAAAAATAATGTTTTGTTTTATTCTTACAGAAATACGTTTGTACAATTTATTTTCATTTCCATAGTCTTGTAAATTCATTCCATTAGTTTTTAAAATCACATTATTTTTTTCTCTTTTTTTCTTAACTATCATAAATTAATAAAAACTACTTAAAATTAAATTAAAGAAACGATAGCAACTGTTGATACTCATATGTGGACGACACTGCTGTTAGCTTAAATATTATTAATATAATATAAAATCAATCTACTGAAATATGATTGTTATTTATAATTAAAGTAAATTAATTACACTGTCATTTATACATGAGTTGTCAGTATCAACTATTACTTTCAATCTTATAATACGAGAGAAGAATCATCTTATAACTCCAAGGACTCATTTCAGGAAAGATAAATACAGTATAATTTAAGAAAAATATAATTTACTGTAAACTTAAACCATATCTTGGCAAAAATTGTCTCAACGTTGATGAAATAAAATGTTCAATATTAATTTGCCCAGTTCTCTACAAATTTTTGTTTCTAATTATCGCATCAATTTAAATATGTAATGAATTTGCAATCAATTACCAAATATTAATTATTTTTATAAGTTTAGTGATAAATATTTATTCTGAATTAATTTATAGCCTATATAATCATATATACATATATATTAAGCGAATAGCCACAAATAATGTGAAAGTCCTTGTAGAGGCATTTGCAATATTCAAGACTAAGATATATTAAAGAAAATAAAAAGAGTATTTTTTTACGACTAACGTGAAATATTTAAGATTTTGTTTTAGTGGAACAATTAATGACGTGTTTTATGTAGTCAATTGGCTTACTACTTAGGTTGAGACACTTAAAAGAGAGCATATAAAATAGTTATGCAGCATAAAGTTTCGTGGTTAATTTTTTTCCATGATTTATTACAGGTTATGAAAAAAGTTTATTAAGCAGCTCGAGATGGCTCTTTTAATAATCATAAACTATTTTATGACTAAGACTTTTGCTGTACAAGGAGAATTTTGGTCATGGTGAACAATAAAGGTAGCAGAAACTTTAACTTATTATTTATTTTGATTAATTTTGGAAATCGCTGTCAAAACTCTTTTCCAATTAATTATTTTCTTCTCATAAACTATTGACAAGCAAAACATTCAGTACAAGTTGCGGTAGCTCTCTTCAACAACGACGATGGATATTAGAACGCCTGAATAACCGAGAGAGAATCCTATTTGGTCTATTTGATAACAGCACTGTCAAAAAAGGAAACGAACAAGTTTTCTTCGGACGAAATGGCCAAGTATACCGAATGTTTCCCGTACTTAAGATCAACCGACTTTTATTTCCATGGGGTAGAAAGAAAAACTCCTCACACATGTGGAAGCTAACCCGCAAAATGGTGATCCAGGACTCGAAGATTACCAGATGGAAGAACAGCCTAGAACTACTCGTTACATTTAATCCGAATGCAAAATCTTGCTAATGTGTGTCTAAGACAATCGTACATAAATCACAAATAGACATATTCCGAATAACAAACAGATCAAACCTCTCAAATCGAGACTGCCAATAAAATCAAATGGGAACTGTTCTAATTAAAACTCATTACAAGAGGGAAGAGATGTATATGGATTGTAGTAATGGCTGGATAAATAAATTTCCTTACAAATATTTTCAGAATCTTCATCTTTGTATAATTAAGATGATACTTTAGGGCAGACCTATCGAACCCAAAAGACTTTGCGAGCCACTTTGGAAAAGCATTTTATTCCGGCGGGCGACATCATATATATATATATTTGTGAGTGAGTGAGTGAGGGAGTGAGTGAGTGAGTGAGTGAGTGTGCAACTGGTGAAATCGTTTCGATACCGATTCAAATTCTCACGTTAAAAACTACTACAACATTCATCTTTCGAGTCGGGGGAAGCGACTAATCCTCCCGAACCTCAAAAGAGAAATGAAGAACATTCTGCTATGAATTAAGGGAAATTACATTTTATTGAATTAAATATATTTACACGAAATGCAATGTAAAAATCTATCATGTGCTAAATTATTAGCAATCAAAAGACACCGAGCAGCCAGTCTGTCTGGAACAATACGCTTCTGCATCAAATATATTAGGTTTGCTGCAGACAGACAGGCTGCTGTTATTTTGCATGTTCTACGGGTCACATTCCCTTCCTATGCCTAGTAATGCACACCCACGCGGTTCAGTAAGTTTGTTGGTTAGTTATTCATTGTGTATCACTCAATCGCACCAGATGGTCTGTGCGCTTTTTAAAACGAGCTTTGAGATTGTTGCTGTTCAAGATTAGAGATGAAAAATTGTAATAAGAATTGAGCCAGGTTGTGAGATATTCCCATGATAGTAGGGAATGATACGAAAGGCTTATGGTCAAATGTTCTTTGGTATTTTTCTGCGCAATAAAAGTTTAATTCTTTATTCAGATGATCCAGTTTCGCGGTCAGCAGGTTGACATCTGGCGTGCCACCTGCGATCTTCTGCTGTTATCTTCTTCCTTAGTACCGAGATAACTAACGACACATGGGAACAAAGGAAACAAATGAATTAAACAGAGATACATGTACATTTCGAGGTATAACAAGAATTGTAAGAATTGGGTAATAAATAAAAGTATTAAGGTCATTAAAGCATTAATTTAAATCAAGTTTGGATGTTCTGCATTATTGTGATATAAAATTCCATAATTATTTAAAAAAACCCAAATAAGGCACAATATGATTTATTCATTAAAAAAAATGTCAAAAACTAAGTATTTTGAGTGTGAAATACAACCATCAACTCAATAAAAATTTAAGATAAGTTATAGTATAGAATTATCAATACTCATAACGAATTAAATAAAAAAAATCATTTCATTCACATAGGAATGTTAGTATTTATTTGTAATAATAATTTAAGGAAAACTTATTGAAGGAAAATTTCAGTTCATCTTTCATCTTTTTGGAAAACCGATCAAAATAAAAAAGAAGAGTGAAAAAAGCATCTGAAATTAAATGCATGATAAACTGATTCTGCAATTATTTAAAATATAAAACTCTTTCTGAATCAAATATACTGTCAACAAGTATAACATAGTTAACATTCTCACATTAAACTGATAAAGGGAACAAAAGATATTTAAAATTACAAAATACAATTTAAAATGAGTAGGACATTAACTAAACTGAAATATTAACAGCTATTGATGTTCTAGAATTTGAAAACTATTGAAATGATTCGAAATTAACGTATTTAAATAAAACTAACTGCTAATATATTCAGAAGGTGATTTTATGAGTCTAAACACATATAAGAAAATTATAAATAATCGTATAAATTAGAATATATGATATATTATGGAGGAAAGAAAAATAAGTACAATGACAAATGCAATAAACTGATAAAGGAAAAAGGTTCTTCAGGCAGGAAAATGTCACATTACTAATATAATATTCGCAAATCAATATCGAATAAAAAGAAGTATGTCGTATCCTAGGTATCATACAGAAAAAGAAGGTATAAGTGCCGCATCTTTGTTGAACAGACAATGATTTTTTTTATAATAAAATGATAAGTATGTTTTTTGAATGTTTCTTAATATTAAAGATATAATTTGAATTCTGAATAAATGAGTTATGATTATTCGAACTTGTATTGTTATTGAGATTTTTCGTATGCAAAAATGTATATTCCAAGTTTTCTTTATATTGATTTACATAACAAAGTATATTTTAGGGTACAAGTATACCTTCAAAACTTAATATATAGTCAAAATATCGTTTTTTTTTTAAATTTCATATTAAAATTTCATCTTTATTCTTTAAACATCTGTCTGAAATTTGTTTCCATCTTATTTAGAAGCTGAATAAAAGTTATTTTAATATTATTTCATCAGGAATTTATCAGGCAGGAAAGGCACTAAAAGCGACATTTTGCATTACTTTAAAAACAATACCTCAAACTTTTTTACTATGAATTTGAAATTTTATTGATATGTTTTTCAAATACATATACATAAAATAGACTAATTTGGAGGTTTTGTATTGAATAGAATACATTTTTATAGTACAATAAATTGAAAATTACAATAACTTTTAAAGAAAATTTCAGCTACAACTATAGCTTCAACTATAAAAACAACTATAGCTTCATACGTAAGGGCTATATTACCAAAATATTAGTATATTCTCCCGTATTAGGTTATATTCTGTATTATGCAATTTACGAATTGTCTATATATTTATTTTGAGTTATTTGATTTTGTGAAAAGTCTTAATTATTTTTTATATTTTTCTATAAAATTCCATTTTCACAGTACAATTAAACTTTTACTTGTGTGGTTTTCTAATTTTGAAGCCACATAAGGTCATAAAATATGCATCTGTAGGCAAAATTTGCGTTAATTCAAAAACCTTTATTCAAAGGGGTTCTATTGCCTTAATAAGACCGTTTACATAAAAATATATTTACTACATTTTCTCCAGATTGAAAGGCATAATTCATTTGAGATTACCTGAAAAGGAAACCGAAAGAAATACAGAATCCTGAAACAAATATTGTAAATCATCTCTTCCAATCAGACACTCATTTTTTTCACCCTAAGCTTTGAAAAAATTAGAATCGGAAGAAGCAGCGGATAATGACGATTACGGACACTTTTTTTCGTTTGTGGTTTTCCTAATGATCACTCAAAGGAATTGCGCCATTAAGCATCTGATCCTTAATGCGCAAGAGAGGTCTTATTAGGATTACACCGCACTTCCTGTTACCTGGTTCTTTCTCGAGTTGATGGCAGTCATTTCGCAGATATGTTTAATTTCTTCTGCAGTCCATCCCTCGCATTGTCTAAAACACTCTAGTAATTGAGAAGAAGGTGTATTTCTTTCTTACAAATATTATTGAATTAAAGTCAGTGAGTGTTAGATAAAGTATCGTTTTACATATTGGAATTATTTTAATAGACGCACATGAGATGAAGATTTCAAGTGAACAGACAGAATTATTACAAGAAAGGAAATATTACAGGAGGGATTTATTTATTTATTATTAGTGTTGAAACTAAAAGCAAATCGATGAGTATTGGCGACAGTTCTCGTAATTTTAAGTTTAGGTCATGAAACGAAGACAACAACTAAGCTCTCACTCCATTTACCAAACTTCCATAACACACCAAAGGAGGACATTGATATAACATGCCTTAAAAGCTTTATACTGCATGTTTATATGTACATGAGGTTTCGAACCCAAGGTCAACAGAGACAACACCTACCTCGAACTCGCATTCATGACTACTCAGCTACCGCGGCCATAGGAGCAATATCCAATCATGTATTTCATTTTATGAATTTTCGAAATTCTCGTTAATCACTGATTAGAGAATATATTATAAAGATATTCTGTTTTCTTAAGAAAGAATAATTGCACTTCATCGAGAAGTTTTCGTAAAACAATATTCTTCATGAATTTATTCCAAACATTTAGAATAATTCGTCCTGCACTTTGTCGTTAGTTATCTGAAACAATTATACCATAAAACTAAAACGAAACGATGAAACTATATATTTCAAATTGTACTTCGCATATCTTTAGTTAAGCAAATTTTGTTTTTATTTCATCAAAAATGTTTGTGAAAAATACATTATCTGCTGTTATTAAAACATGTATTTAGTATTACTTTTCTAAATTATGCAAATGAATAACCTATCTTTATTTATTTGAAAAGTACTGTTTAATGACTTGACCTAATTAATTTGCATATATATTGCTAGTTAGAGTAAAATCTATTATATTGTACTCGTTTTGATCTCAAAACTAACGGACATATTACTCAGTTTTATTAAACTAATAACAATATTCAGTCATTACATGATTTCAATGCAGAAATTTGTTTACAGAATTAAGCTTAGTGTGATGTTTTATGTAGTTATATCTACATTCTAAAGCAAACTAATGGTTTTCATACAAAATATATTCCACATGCTGCACTTTATAATAGATGTATAATATTATATTATGATAAATGGCTTTTTACATTATGCTCTACAAAAACATCTGTACTTGAACCTTGATTATATTTCAAATGGTCAGATTTTTAAATTGATAATACCGTTTCAATATTTTTTTTTATTTCACTATATGTAAGATCTATGAGTATATAAATTTAAAACTTTCTAGTTGAGTATAATGAAATAATCCATATGGCTTGATTAAACTCCAAGACAGTTAATACACGTCTAATTTTCCTGTTGAAAATTGATTTATAATCAGTTTCTTTAACTTCATTTAACGCCTCGATAAAAAAAAAGATATTAAAGTATTAATTGTAATAATCATTCATATTTTAAGACGAATTTTTCTTTAGAAAGAAATACATCTGTCCATGCCTTACAATCGTACGAAATATTTTTAGTTTTGAAATCTGCGATAGAAAATAACGAATAATGGTTTGGGGTTTTTCTTCCCAAGGTTTGGGGCCAAGTGATTCTTAATAAAGAAATGAAGACAATATTTTATTGATACGTTTTGATATACTTATTTATTTTCAACATCGCTATGAGAAACGACACGAGGTCTATTGGCGACACACACACACACACGTATATATATATATATATATATATATATATATATATATATATATATATATATATATATATATATATATATATATTATGATTGAACTTTAATTTTTTCATTGAATAATAATTAATTTCCTTACTTCGCTCAATCTCTAACTCAAAAGTAAAGAATTAATTTCTATTTCATGATCAAATTCCAAAATATCCTTAAATTTCCCTATTGAGTTCCTAACAATCCCGTTACTTAAACCACGTGTGCTAAAGAAAAATTCAATTGTATTTAATGGAATGAATGAGAAAATTATCACTCTTTTCACTTCAAACTTGCCGGTCGACATTACGATGTCTATCCATCAAAAATCATTGCATAATATGCTCTCATCTGCGCTCTTGAAACGGAGGTGCTGTATCTACAGATGTAAGGCTATGGCCTCTCTCTTTCATTGAAGAAAGAATAAAAAACAGCAGAGGAGCTTGAACTCGGCTTTACTCATTATACCGAATTACTTAAAATTTTCTAAATCATTACATATATACTCTCTAACAAAAAAATGAAGCACGAAGATGGAGTTGTTCGATTGTAATGAGATTTCGTATGCAAATACATTTGGACCGAACATACAAATGATTAAAATTTGGTGTCCAATGAATGAACAGCGGAAGCTACAGAGCATCGGAACTGTGCATTCAGTAGGAGTACATAAGAAGCGACTCTCAATCTGATGATCAAATTTTCTGTTGCATTGTGATTTAGGATACTTTTTGACGATTGAAATAATGCCTCACAGTAGAATTCAAGCTCATTACGAGTAACTGTCAGAGTTTGAAAGAGTCTGAATAGTTGTTTTGAAAGAGGCAGGTTCTGAAAATCAGAGAATAGGTCATACGGGTCGAAGCGATACGGCGACTAGGAGATGCTGGCAAGAATGGGTGGACAATTTCAGATTTCAGCGTCTGGAGGGTAGCGGTCGACCTAAGGCCGCAACAGATTGTGAGGTCAGAGTGATTGTCAGATGAGCTGTCACAGCGCTTGATTCATTGTTATCAACCATCAGACGTGCGTTCCGTGCACGAGTATCTACCATAACCATCCACAGAAGACAGATAGAGTGAAATCTGCGCTCGCACCGAACTGCCATTCACACCTGCATACTTTCCAGCCAAATTAAAGTGGTGCTTGGTTCGATCAGGTTGCTGACAGGTGACGTATAGGGTTTAGCGACGAGTACCACTTCCAACAGTGTCCTGACTATCATCGAATACATGCCTGGAGACGCCTAAGGCACAGTGCCGATCCTGCTTTCACTATTGCACGCCACACAGGCCCTTAAACAGGAGTTGTGATCTGGGGTGACATTTGAGAGCCGAACGGGTTTGGCCGTCATTAGAGGCCCACTTGCAGCACAGCGATATGTCTACGACATTCTGAGACCTGTTTCGCTACCGTTCCTTCTGCAGAATCCTGGCTTTATTTTTCATCAAGATAATGCGAGACCACATAACATTAACATTGCGGCACGTGTTGCTATGAACCGCCTTACATCTTGTCAAACACTTCCTTGGGCAGCCAGATCTCTTTCCAATCGAGCATGTCGTGAAATGAGGGAAACCGACTGCATCTGCCAGAGAATATTGATGACCTAGCCCAACAATTGGAGAACATTTTACAAGAAATACCGCAGGAGACTATCAAAGAGCTTTTTTTCTATACGACGTCGTGTTGCAGCTAGCATCCTGGCCAGATGTGGATCAACACCTAATTGAGCTCGTTACTTTTTAACTATGCAACACTGAAATAAATCATTTAATTTTTCAGAAATTTTAATCATTTTCTATTTTGTATATAGTTTTCGAATCCGCTATATATATATATATATATATA
>BMAW01076583.1:0-25038 GCA_019974015.1 Nephila pilipes | reverse complement strand
CTACAGAATAGAAACAGAATTTAAGAAAACATTTACAAGAAATATATGTCGATCGAAACTTGTTTTTGAAGGATATCGAGCATGAATTATCTCTTTTAGTATGTATCATCAATTTATAATTCATGTCCAGCTTGTATTTGTGTCACTTCCAATGGTTTACGTCCCGAAGAATACATATGAATGCAATTCACATTAGCAACCATATGTTTGTTTATAGTAAGTTACTAGCTACACCACTGGTATGATTTATCTGGATCTCTGCTTGAGGCATCTGCAAATCTACTGGTTTAAAGATGCATGGCTCTGATTTCAAGAATAAAATTACAGCCTTAGAAAGATTTTATCATCCTGGAAAAAGGTTTTTTTTCATGTGTGGAAAATTGTGCCTAGTCGTTTTCTTTTTTGAACAATAGAGTGTACATTTACTGTGTCTGTATGATACTTAGGACCATTGAAAATATTGTTCCAGATTGGCATTTCTCATAATATGGTGAAGCTAGTATTAGGAATGTTTGTTATCATTAAAATATTTTGTTTTTTCACTAATAGGTTATAAATGAGCCAATTATTTGTTGTAAAACTGCATATTTCTTGAGTGCTCAATGCTGTGTTGCTTTACACCCACCACACTTTCACATACACACTCATATGAGTGGTTTAACCAATTCTTTTCATCATCTTGAACAGATAAATGAAACAAGCCACAATGTTAGGATTAACAGGAATAATTTAGAAGGTAAAAAATCAGAGGTTAGTTGTGAGACAATTTAACAAAGAAGAATAAAAAAACATCAAATTGGCAAACAGAACTCACGAAAGTTAGTATTATCCTTTCTCTGAATGATATATTCAAATTAAATCTACTAAATGTACGATAATGGTTGGTGTATATATATATATATTAATTACGCGATTTAGAATGAGTATCTTTTCTTTAGCAGAGGCTGCGAAAAAGAGCATCACTCTATTTTAAATTCATTTTAATGAATGTAATATGATACGTTCAATTAATGATTTAGGAAACATTTGGCAGACAGTTTTTGAACGGAACACTTCTCCAAATAAATAAGCGACATGTAAATTAGAAATTAGAATTAATGCAATATGTAATAAATGGAATTGAAATACGTATAATCAAAGAAACGGTTAATAAGGAAGTTACGTGCAGTCTAACCAGGTGATAAGACGATGAAACTAAGTGCAAGCGAATATCTGTATCAAGTCTCCATTGAGAAATTGGCTTTTGAAAGTGAACCTGATTTAACTACAAAAGGGTTAAGGTCTCGAACCTAATAATGGATCAGTAAGAAAAACAATTTTACCACAATTAAAACTTTAAATAAAAGCATTTTGAGATTAATTACCACAGTTAAAGTTAAGTATTGAATATCCGTTGATATGAATAAACGGGTATGTTTATTTGTGAATTTTTCTCTTCGTTTGAAAATGTCATTTTGTGTTTCTCTATAAATTTAGAAATGGCAGAAGAATTAATAAGTGTATACAATTTTCGTTCTTACATATTTGAATTAATTTTAGAAAACTAAGAGGTCTGAGCTAGAATGTAATGAACCGTTGTACTCAGACTAAATGATATACAAAACTTATAAACGAAATACGGGTCTTTTAATAGCTTTCATAATCTTCTTTGTATCTCATTGCAAATTTTGATTTATAACATTGAGTGAATCAATTGTAAAGTTTCTATAATCATAATTGGTATTGAAAGGACGCTGGCTAGAAGGAATATCATTCTTAAAAAAGGTCATCAGATTTGTGGCTATTATTAAAATCTTAAAAGCAACGACTGTGGAAATGGACCTTATATTTCAGTGTCAGTCCTTAATTGTGAAGTCGATACCTTATTTGGCTTCCTCCATACTTCCAGCTAACGGTTGAGATCGACTAGATTTAGCATGCATCAACCCCACCGTTACATGGCGGGTCTATAGTTACGTAAGGATAAAACAGCTTGTGAAAACAATGCCAAGTCTTGCAATTTCTCGATACCTACTAACATTAGCTTCAAATGACAGCACACAGTAGAGTAATAAATAGCAAGTGTATTTGTAGGCAATAATAAAAATATTTGGAAGATGATTGCTATCGTTATCAAAATCCATAAATAAACAGAATTTTCTACAGTAATCATGAATAGCAATGTTTTCATACGTGTCGACAACAGGGAGAAAATACTGCCTATAGTTGCAGAAATATGCAAAAATGTAGTCAAAAATCCAAAAACGTAAAAATATTTAGTTTTACCGCCTACATGAGACATGTGAACATGATCATTCAATGCAATTAATTCCGATGAAAGATTTATGAGATTCTTGATTCGAAAACACATTATCCATCTCATTGTTAGAGCTGTTAATGTCATGACTACAGTAGCTCTACACATTGCATATTGGTGCATATAAATAAGAAAAGAGATATCGGTCGTAATGAAATATATGGAAATGCAGATATTTACGACAAACATCGCGTATTTAAGGCTTAATATGCTTGCATTACCATTCTTTTGTTTCCTCAAATCCAGTATAAATGTAAAGCGAAACATCATAAGAATGCGTTCATAAAGTTGGACGAAATCATTTCTAAGGAATGTTATAGAAGTTTCATGCATCTTCTCTGAATTACTTGACATTTCCATTGAAGAGGGAAAAAGTTAAAGTTGCATGGGATTGCACAAAAAAAATTATAAATTAAATATTCCCTTTCACATCTAAGCCCTCAACTGTGTTCCAAATAACGAAAGTATACATAAGTATTTTATTTCTCAGAACATTCAAGTTTCCTTTGATTTAATATGTATATGCCAGCTATCAAAATATTTAACAACTCCATAGCGACCGAATTCATCAATTTACGATTGCTTTATAATTCATTTGTTTCTTAGTAAAAATATTATCGATAAAAGCCTAGAAAAAATTCAATTTAATTTCTAACAAAAGAATCGATTTTGTATCAAACAGCGATGATTTATGTAATTTATTGATTCAGCTTTTATCTTTGTTTATATATTGACACCTTTATTTTCAAAAATCACATTTAATAACATGAAAGCACTTTCTGATGAATAGTGAAAAGTTTTATGCTTTCGAGCATTTAATTTAATTTAGAAACATTTAGTTTTATATATATAGTAGTTCGTTTAATTAAAACCGTAGAGTTACATTTTGTCTTTTTGTTGTAAAACTTATTCTAACAGTCCTTTATATAAAATAAATGAAATATATTGAATTTTTTCAACATAATTTTGCATGTAAATTTTAATAAAATCGAAATCCTGCTGTATTTTCTCCGTAAATATTCCTTCCAGTCATTTACGAACTTATGAATATAAAAATACTAGATATATTTTTTTGTTCATTTTTAAATTATTTTAAATTGCGTTTATTTCTAATTTGCGTAATATGTGGCATAGTATTCAACAGCATAACAGATATCTTATTTAATTCTTCATTTTTTGCTTATTGTAATAAATATGAAATTTTTTTTCGATTCGATAGCTCATAGGTCACGAATACTTGTTAGGGGACTCTGATATTTTGATTAAAACGCGTGTTCGAGACCGAATTACGTTAAAAGGAGAGATTGTGTGAAGAAGATAATGCTCTCTTTTGATGTTGGCATGGTGTGGGAGTTATGAAAGTGAAATACCTTGTATAGTACTCATGTCATGACTTCAATGATGCTCAACTAAGAGATCCGGCATAATCTATCCTTCTGTTACTTCTAAGAGAGCAGTCAATAATAAGGCACCACGAGTATTTTTAAAGGAGAGTGTGAAGTCTTAAAAATTTATAAATATAACGATGGTAGTTTATTAAATTATACCTCATATGTTCAGTCTTATAAGCTCTGTGAATAGTTCTCAGATATTTAAGAAGAAAAAATTTAGAAATGACACGCATTGGTTTTTAATATGTATAGTTTACAGCTTTAGAGACGTTGGGAGATTTTGCTTATATATATTCCGTTTTTGGTGTACTCGTACAAAAAGCAAAAAAAAAAATATTAATCATTCTTTTTATTTATAGATGAACTAAAAGGTATAAAAATATTTTTTGAAATATAAAAAATGTATAATGCATAAAAGCTTGTGGTGATTAACTAAGATATCTAGATATTTACCGATAAATTAAGTGCCATATATATTTACTTAAATGGGAAACAAAACAAAATATTACTATCTCAAGTTTTTACATATTATATATAACCTTACATAAATAATATTACAAAATAATATTACAAAAAATATTATTTTGATGTCATTTAGTTCATCTTTAAGCAAAAGATTGATTTATTTTTTTATTTATATTTTTTTAAAATTATTTTTAGTCTAGAAATTTAAAACTAAAAAGCAATTACGAAAGTTATACATGAGTGCAAAATTTTAACTGAATTGGATGTAATTAAGTGCAAGAACTGAGTTCCCAGTCCCTCTCCTATGTTCATCACTGTTTGAGTCTACCATAGTATTGTATAGTCATCGGTGTAACACGTATATGCAAAATTTCAGTTCAATCGGATGACCGGAAGTTGGTTAAAATTTGAATAACCATTTAGAACTGGATAGATATATTTTTACTTGCATGATATGAACATAGCAGATTAAATAAAAGCTTGTAAAAAGTAGCTAGTAATCAATTTGACCAAACTTGCAGGTACAGTGAAATGACTGTGTCAATCTTGATACAATAAAAATGCATAAAATGATAACAATAAATTACCATTACTTGTAATAGATAGTCAATCTGAATAGTTAATCAATTCACCTTTTCTTTTAGCAATATACAGTGTTAGTTTTACAAGACAAATAAAACAATAACTGCCAATGAAATACCAATTTATTAATAATAGTAGCACCAAAGATTCTTTATTTTTAATCTTTGCTAGAGCAAGGAAATTATAGTTACTAAGCTCAACATTCTCTGAAATAAATCTATAAGGAATGAATTTTAATGTTTCTGATAATTTTTTTTTCTTACACAAACATTTCTTAAATTGTGTCTGTGAGATAATATTGATGAATAAAAGAGAGTTATTATCTTAGAAGACACTATGCAAAATGTATCAAGATTGATTTTTTCAGCCATTGGGCAGGGATGACAGATGATTTGTTTGGGTAGAATAGGTAAAAGGGAAACTGGTGTAAGTTCAGAAACAAGACAGTTGTCTCCGAACCGTTGGGACATGTAGATTTCGCCCAAAGTTAAAATGTACTTAGTGATTGTATCAAGAGTGAAAATGCATCAACAGCAGCGTTACTGTATCTCATTTCCCTTAAATTGAACAAAACATGTCACTATGGAGACTTTCGAAAGGATCCGTCATACTAACAAAGGAGAAATCATGTCCAGAACAAGTTCGATGTTATCATCTTCTTTGATGAGAACGGAATTTATGCTTGCAGGAAAAACAGAAACCAGTAAATGCATAAATAAAATAACATTTGCAGATAAGGGTCTAATGGAGCATTCAGGGAAATCGCCATTACCTGAATGCTCCATTATAACAATGTATCACGTCTAGACTACAGTTAAATTTTGTTTAGTGCAGCATAGCCACATCTGGCTCTTGCACCGATAACTTTCACATTCACTCACTCACATATAACAATGTATCCAGTAACACATCCATTGTGAATTTAAAGAGAATTAGGGGGATATCTAGATATTAAAGTACCGTCCAAAATTGAGAACCACTGCTTGATGACCGTAGGGAACCACGTATCAATATATCTTCAATAAATTTCTCTTCATGACTTATGTTTCGATACTTTTTGAACAAATCTTCTGTGTTGGACATTTAGCGACTTTCCGATTAATAGGCTACAAGCACATTTCTCATAGATTAGGTAATACAATTAGTCGCTTACATTTACTTTCATGAACATTTAAAAATACTTCTGTTAATTATTATTCAATTAACGGGTTGAACTTAATATTTTAATCAAATTCAATTAATGTATTTTTCATTTAAATTTTGCTTTAAAACATTTATTCTGTAACCTCAAACATCGTATACAAATATAACACCTTCAGACTTTCAATATATATGAAACAGACATTTCCGATAAATTTTCAAAGTGTTAATGTGCACTTTCAAAATTTCTGTGTTTCCCTAATTCAGAAAGCCCAACCATCTAAATCAATCAACCTAAGCTTATCCTTGACAATCCCCGCAGGCATTACATTCAGAAGGAACTAGTTGTTTCCAAAAATAGTTAGAAAATAGAATCCAAAGACCAATTCACCTTCACCCTCCATCATCCTTAAGTAATGACCGAGGCCGACCAAGATTTAAGGGAATAGGAACAAGTAATAAACATTCTTGGGCACAGTCGTGGAGTTTTGGATTAACTTTGCAGTAAACAAGAAAGGTAAAGGGATGAAAGTAACCACAAGGTATTTCTCGTATGATGATCAATTTTGCGGGTTGTCAACTTCTCGGCACCAAAAGTCGAACAAAGAGACTTAAGAGTCTTGATCAAGATCGAAAAGGTTTCCCATGATCTCAAAGCTTATTGGATAAAACGTAATAAATTGAAGTAGTCTTTCTTTTGGTTACTTTCATAGGTAGTATTTTGTAAGTTTAAAGACAATCTTTAACAAAAAAAAACAAGAGCAAATTATTAGTTTAAGAGTGTAAAAGAAAAATCTCGAAACTATACTTTGATTTAACATGATCTCCTGTGCTTTTCTAGTGAACTTCATGCTTAAAATCATTTGTTCCATTTTTCAGAGTTGTCAATCATAATTTCGAAATTACATTTAGAACATAAAATATGAGTAAGGACTTTGAAGTGAAGAATAAATTTAATATTATTGCATAATCAGTCTTGCATTTTGTTCACATAAAATTATATAAATAACCTCAGCTTAAAAGAAATTATATTAAAAGAAAATTTTCAATTCTTCATATGCTTTTGTAACATAAATGAAAATGTATACACATATTTAAAATTCAATAAAGAAATGAATGCGTTGGAGAATGATAAAAATTAATTTAAATAAGATGAAACTTTTTCAGAATTGCATTAATTGTATGAAAAATTCATGTGTATTTTAGGGTTAAAAACTGATATTCGATCCTTAATTTTTAGTTACAAGGATTTTCAAATAAGATTTCTATATTATTTATTTTGTGAATCATTTGAAAGAAATTTTTTGTAAGTTAAGCATTAAATAAATACTTTTTCCGACATTTTATATTTGAACTTCATTCTAATATCATTATGATCTAAATTAAAATAAATTAAAAACATTCTGCTGTGAAAATATTAAATATTCATAAGTGTATCATGGCACAAAAAAGGATTTATTTTTGTATTTTCAAAGTTTTACATTAGTTTGCATCACTAACTATGATTTATATATATATATATATATATATATGTGTGTGTGTGTGTGTGTGTATTGTTTTATCATTAATTAAGTAATTACTAATTGACGTAATTACGAATTAAAACTGATTTGCTAAAGTAATATTTGAAACGCTACCAACACTAATAGTAGTTATATTCATTGACTGTCGTTTAACATGCACACACAAAGAAGATAAATTAACTTAATAGCATCGCAGATATGTATTCTGGTTTTTATAAGTGCGATTACCATAAATTAGTTTGGGATACGTATACTATTTTAACACATTTTTACTTGAAATCGCAGTAAATTGGTAAATGAAATGTTTCTAGAGCAATTTGGGTTAATTTTTCGTGTAAGTCTGGTTTCTGAATATTTTTTTTTAATTTGCAAAGAGTTGTGAAAGGAAAAATGATATAGTTTTTATGGGACGAGTCTTTTGTTTTAATAGTTATGACTTTTTTTTCAGAGATTATATGTTATTTATACATATTTCTGGGATAGACTTTGTTTTAGAAATACTTATGTGTTTTTTCATCCGTTTTAAAGTTTCTCTTATGATTTTTTTTAAAAATAGTCATTTTTCAATTATGTTCATAATGTATGTAATGTAACGAAAATTGTTGTACTTCATCGTCCATATTTTAAACATTTTCTGTATTTCTAAATAAAACCATTTTTATCGCTTAAAAATTATAATTTTTGAGAAAAGTATATGCAACAAAATTTTGTAATAAGTGCATTATAAGTGAATCATAATAAATGTAAATTTTTGTCTCATATATTTTAAATGTTTCCTTACTGTCCAAAATTGAGTCTTAGCGATAATGGTTACGTTAATTTTTCCAGTTATTAGAATATTTGAATATTTGACATAAAGCGTTTTGTTAATTGATAATTTTTAAGTAGATGATTAAATTTAAAACTTGGAATGTTGCAGTTATTTATTATGAGCGTTCACCTATGGCGAATAAAATAACTCTAGAATTTTGGAAAATTGAATACTGTTTATAAGTATCTATGTACTGCATTGATATATTACTTATTCTATTGTTTGAATGTATGTATGTTATATTATGAACCCTTTGACTTGAAGATGCATGATCATTCACTAATACATTATACATCTCTTCAAAGCTTAAGTCCCGGTAGAGGACACAACATTATTTCTTATGAAAAGGGAAGCTTAGATTCTTTGGAGGGATTTAAATTGATTGAAGAAATTAATTGAAAACTCAAGAAATTGCATATATATATATATATATATATATATATCTGTGTATGAGAGTGAATGAGTGAGTGAGAGACAGAACTTATACGGAAACATTTTCTGAAATAAAAATGTAGTAGAACTCAGATTTTCAGTTATTTTTAATAATAATAATTTTGAAAGAAATATAAGAGATTATTATCCATTGAAAATACAAAAATAAATAATTTTATAGGTAATAAAACAGAAGCAATGCACATCTGAACAGAATTATACAAAACTTTCTATGACTTGATTACTTTTCTTTCTTTTTCCTTCAGATAAATCTTGCTGCATTTAATAAATTTATGTCCAATTCTCATAGCTACATATGCAAACAATACAACTGTAAGTGCATCAACTATATTAATACTTTATAACGTTCTCGGTACCAGTCGAAAATGAGATAGATATTTTGAATTCTATCGTTTCCCAAAGAAGATTATCCTAACTCACACAGGCGCGAATCTATTTAGATTGCATTGATTTTTTAAATATTAGATAATTTCTTATTTCCCGAATTATTTCATTTTGCTGACATAATTAGAACATTTTAAGTCACATTCATGTTTGTAATAATTTTCTATTTAGTTCAAATTGAAATTTATTTTATTTGCTTCTTGGAAGGATATTTATATTATTTAGTAACCTAACGTATTTGTTTTAGTTATCAATATATCTTGCATGAGTTTGGCTGATCTACAAATTTTCGAATTTAACATTTAATGACATTCAAATAAATATATAAAAATCAAATCTAATATATATATAGGCAACTTACAAGACAAATTCTGAAAAAGCCTTTTTTTCTGAACAATGATTTCTAACATTCCTTTTTTAAATGATTCATTTGCATGTGGGGGGGGATCGCAAAATTTTAATTTTTACGAAGAAATGAACGAAATATCTGGATGAAATATATTCTGCACATTAATTGCTTTTTATGCACATATTTGTTAAGAGTTACAATTGATAATGTTGATTTGTTTGGTTTCAGGACACCGTATATAGAAATAAACCGCTGTATGGAGAAGATACAGTTTAATTTTCTGATTTCTACAATGACGGCTTTCGAAAATCAAGAAAAATGTATAAATCTGGATAATCACTGTGTATAGAAGTCTTAAGAATAATGTATATAAATTAAATTTATGTGTGGAATAAATTTTATTCAGGTAGATAGTGATAACTAGAAATTTACCGCATCTTGTCATATGGACCTCTTACAGGTACCCTACATTCTCAACTTAGAATTGTATGTGGTAGTATTGAAGGAACTATATCTTCCATCTAAGTACTTTATCTCTTTGAGGGGTGGTATATAAAAAACATTAAATTTTTGTTGAAATTCACCCGATATACCTTAATAATGTTTAAAAGACACCATATCAAGCGGTGAAATTAATGTTTATTTATTTTCTGATTTTTAAGACCCGGTACGTATAATATACCAGCGCCCCTGTAAGACATCTTATTTGTACTCTTGCTGTTTTGTATTCCTTCGAGAAATAAGATATACTTTCACAAAAAATTATTTTATAGTTGTTAATTCGGGAAATATCAAGATCGCAAAACACTTTTGAAAAGATTACAACTTTATGATGTTGTATTTTTATTTCTAAGAATGATAATTTGTGTGAAAATATGAGTATAGTATATAATATGAGTTAATATAAGTATAGCTTTTTTATACATATATAATTTTCCTAGTTTAATGATAAAACTATATTATAAATTTAATGAACCAAATTTAGTTGAAATGTAGAAACAGTTTTATTTAAAATAAGGCATATTTTATATTGCACAGATAGAAGTGAAATTTTTTCCCCACTTGTTTATGAAGATAACTCAGTTCCATAAGAAGGGAACTCTTCAAACAAAGCAAGTTCTTTCTCAATCGAAAGTCCTTGTGTAGGCATTCTTTTAAAGATATATTTTAGAATATATATAATTAAAAAATTAATTTAAACTATATTATAAAGCAACTTTAAATAAAATTTGAATTTTTCTGAAATAATTATGTACACTATTGTACGAAATCTGAAATAGTTCCGATGAGGAACGAAAACATGAATTCAATGAAAAAAATTCTGTAAAATAGGTAAAACTAAAATTCTGTTCGGTGTATGATCTCTGTAAGAGTTCAAAAACCAGCCGTCCATGGTAATTGAACGTATTCAAAACATACCCTCCCACGTGTAGCAAGAACACGTGTCAAACAAAAAAGCCAAAAAGAAAAAAAAAAAAAAACCGGCTAGCCTTTCTTACTGTGAATTATTTACAGGAAATGTACTCGATTCCTTTTCTTTCTTTTTAATCTCCGCTAAAGCAGATTTCCTAGATCTTTTATAGTTTAGAAAGAAATATCCCTTCTTTCAAGGTTCATATCTGGCGCCCAAACGCCGGGAACTCTGTTCTTCTTACAAAGCGGGTATCTCATTGCTATATTGTACCTTTTGTAATACTTATTGTCAATGATTCATACATCAGTTTACTTAGACCATTTAATAAAGTCTACTGCTAGAGGCAATGAGCTTCTATTCCAGTTCCTCTTTTGCCTGCAAGCTTATCATCTTCTTTTATCTCATGCTAACACTTTACATTCATTATTGTTAACGAGTCTCATGTCTATCAACGCCAAGTCCCTATTCTGCTGTCTCCACCCAGTTCAGTCTTGCCTGGAAAGGCTGTTTTTCGATTTTTTTTTTTTTTTTTTTTTTTTTTTTTTTTTGCAATAGTTTTGGTTTTCAGATATTCTTTTTTACCCCTGTGTGTGCGGGGTTTTTTTTTTGGTGGACATGCACAGTGCTGATAAATTTCTAATAGAAATTGTCATTGGTGCGATCTGTTGCTCATTAACCTTCATTTTGCTCAATAGGTGGGGTATAAATTTGATACTACTTATTTTAGAGTAAGAAATTGATACTTTATATATTTTGTTTTGAGTTATTAGTAGTATTTACATAAAATTTCAAACATGAAGATTGTGTAACTGATGAATTTAAAATTTTCATATCATTTAAGAAAGATTTCTGTGAGGCAGAAAACATCCACTAGTTGGGAGCTTTCATTGCATTCAAAGCAATAATTTTTATAATCATTCCGTATGGTTCTCACATCTAAGTTAAGTAAATAAAACTATAAACTACCATTCGAAGATAAAAGTGTGGGAAAAAAGCATACTTTACGTAGATTTTTAATGCGCTAAATAAGTGGTATAAAAATATACCAACGTCCATGAAAGGGTTATTGTGTTTTCGGAAACAGTCAAGAAAAAGAAGAACGTTTAAAATTTTACTTCTATTTACAGAGGATTATAACCAACTTGTGTGAATTAAACTTTGGATGCAAAAATTAGACATTAGAAAATATCTAATTTCTCGAATTATTAAATTTCTTCTATATAATCATACCCTTCTCTACCTGAGTTGCTTAACTATTTTGTAGAGTTCAAGCTGAAATATATATTTCATTCATCTGTCAGAAAGATAATCTTGTTGAATTTTCTAGTTAAGAGAAGTATTTTTATTTCTGAGTATGTCGTTTGTGAATTTGACGGTTTTACGAAAGCTGGAATTTAAAGTTATGCGCCAGTAATATAAATTATATCTATGAATTCTAGAATTTAAGGTCGTATACCAATTTTAGAAATTAACTCCAGGCTGCAACCTTTACCAATATGAGTGTAATATTTTGAACAATTTACACTCTTATTGGTATTTACTTATGGTGTTAATTTGAATAGTAAAACTACACGTTTAAGAAAATTTATTTACTGTAATGTTTACTTATCTGTTGAATTTTCTAACTTTTATTTGGTAAGAATTGTCTTGGAATATTATAATATATGTTCCCGAAAATCGTCCTTTATATCTATTGAAACAAAATAAATTTTTCCCGTCGTCTAACATAATAGGATGCCGCTATAGCCACAAAAGCTCATATATTTTGCTAAAAATACAACACATTCACCTCCATTTACTCCTTCTTTTGTTATTATGGCGACACTTCTGCAATGATGTGGCAATTTGAAGTCCGGAGTCAAACAGTTCTTGCAATTGATGCATATCCACTGTTTACCAGGATTACGATATGTCAGGAGTCAATTTTGAAAAATATGGCTATTTGCATCTGAATGGGAGAGGATACTGAATATACTATGAGTTAGGTTCTGCATCGATTGCTTAGATGTTTTATTCACACATAGGGAGGAAAATTAATCGTTTGCACAAAACAGGGGCTTTTTTTACTGCATGAAGAATAGAATATTATCAATTTAACAAACATTTAATAATTCTGTATATCTAATAAGTGACTATTTTTTAAATATTCTGAATTAATTTTGAATCGCAGTTGTTCGTTTTGTATAATGCTTAATACAATACATTATACATAATAACAAGAATTAATTTAAATTAAATAATTACAATTATCTGAATGACTAAAAGTGAAAAATATGCGAATTTATTATAAAATAAATTGCATGAAATAGGATCTAACAATACACATGATTTATTCCTAAAATATGATCATATTAACAGCTTTTTTTATCTGAAAAAGGAATGTAATAACATAAACGTGATTGATAGCAATATGCAATTTGAAACACTGTTTTTATGTTCCAACAAACAAAGTTCTTTTCATTTTCAAACACTAATTCAATGTTACATCTTTTCATTTTAAGTTTAAATATAAAAAATGAAAAAGTTCTACGCAAAGTTTTGCAAAGAACAGATTTAGCTACCCAAGGTGCACTTTTTTATAATTATTATTAAATTCTCAATTAAATATAAGAATTAAAGTAAAAGATGAAATATCGAGAAATGGATAATAGTAAACTTTTCCAATATTAAAATTAAAGGGAATGGTAAATTATTAAATTGAATATTATATCAGCTATATGTAATTAAAATTAAAGCGAACGAAAAATTATTAAATTGAAAATATTTAAGTTATATATAATTAAAAATAAAGCAAAGAATAAAAAAAATTGAAGAGGGATCTGATATGCCAAAAGTGATCCAACTAAAACAATAGCCAGTTAGGTGGCTAATTAAAATATGATCCTTTTATTGGTAATCCTCTTTTATTAAATGTATTTTGCTACATATAAGTCATATTATTTGTGAAAATTTCTTGCAAATGGGAAATGAATTTCTTAGAAAGTTGTGACGTAATTCCTAATTTATTTAATTCTACAATCATCCCAAAGTCTAGTTAAATAGTTAGTAAGTTCAAAAACCTAATTGAATGTACGTATGAGCCAGACAAAGCAGTTAACTCGTCAAGAATACGTAAGGTGGTACTCTCTGGAATATCTCTTAATTTTGTTAATATTAACTAGTTTGTATTCCTGCAATAAAATCTTAGTTTACCAAATCAATCGTTCCAATTCAAGTACTTCTCGATTTTAGCAGACTTGAATCTTATTATTTTTACAAAGAATAATTTTTACTCAAAAGATGAATTACAATGAATCACTCGAATTTACAATTATATATCAGAATGGCATTATCTCAGGTCTACAGAAAAATTTATCAGCTAGTATTTATCCTCTTTCTCCCCTCTCTTTCCTTTCAATTTTTTCGCTTGTACATTATTTTATTCTTAATTCTACTCACTACACTTCTATTCTTCATTTAATCGTATTTTGTTTTGGTTGACAAGAAGTAATTACATTTTATGCAATTCAAATTACCAAAAAATAAAAAAATGAAAAGAAAATTGCATATCAATGTCACAAAGTATATATCAGTTGTTTAAATAAACTAAACTAAAAATAAATAAAATGTTTTATTGAAACATAAGATAAAAATGTTTTATTACCAAATATACATACCAATGACAAATTTTTATATCGTATACTGGCTTGAGTAAGCGAATATTGTAATAAAAATTAGCAGCATTTTAATATTACTGCTATCAATTCTCCAACTATTACTATCAATATTGCTGATGAAGTATCATCCGATCAATCAATTAAAATATTTGCAATAATTTAAAAAAATGTAATAAAAAATATCCGTCATTAAAATACTTGTTTTATACTGAAAACGCAGTTCTTTAATATTTAATATGTTTCAAATTTATGTAGTCCTTTCTATTATAGTTTTACGATTTAAATAAAATTAACAAAGGATGAAAAAAATCATTGCTTAAACACGTGTTCACTTTCTTTCGAAATAGTCTAAAACATAAACTGCTTTGACATAAACAGCAAAAATATTCAAATTTAGATGTGCACTCTTTAGACGAGCTATAATCGAAACCCATTTAGTATGTAACTTATTAATAGACATGTAGCATTCATTTAGACACGTGCTGTAAAATGCTGAAGACGTATTAACTATTTTGTTTTTAAATAATTTGTCATGATTTTAACTATTCTCAGTACTCCACTAAAATTTGAAATCCATAAAGAAGATTATTAGTATAACATGCAGTCTAATACATGAATTTCCATTAAGATTAAAGTTTCATTTATAAACCTTCACTATTTGATTTCTTTCTATTTTTAAATGATTGGTTGATTGCTTATTAAAATGTCGCATTTAGTAACAACATGAGGGCTATTGGCGACGGACTTCTTGATTTTGAGACTCACTAAGGAGCATCTCTGTCCAAACTTTCACACTATCAACATCCTACTTCCACGAGAGGACCCAGTATTAATATAATTATATTATTATGATTATTAATTAACTTGCAAAATGAAAGTGCCAGATTTCAGATAATGTTATCTTTCAACAGATTTAACTTGCATCAACTCCGCTACGTAGGAGCTCTATAGTGGTAACAGGAATCGAACCTAGGACTCGATGAAAATAACGCCCGTTGCGAGTTCGCAACTATGACTTTTAGGTCACTCTAAGGCAAGGTATAAAGTCTGTTGATTAAATTAATTCTCAGAAACCGTGTAAAAAAGAATATGTTTCAGTCCAATTAGTAACAAATAACAATTAATATTATTCTATGTTATTCCGTATAATTAGGAAGAAATAACTTTTACTATTTTAATGTTTGCTGCAGTTCTGCAGAAGAAGAGAAACATAAAATCAATTCGTACAAAAAGTCCCACACTATGTGTTAACAATGAAACCGATCAATCGGTAATCCTTGTTAACGAATATGAATTCTTTCTTCATTACCCTTTTTTACAACGGGTAATTTCTTCAACTTCGTTCTCTTTTCTAATTGGGGCTAAAGAATTTTTTAGAAAATACGAATGATGCTAGGTTGCTTTTTTTATTTTCTTTCTTTTGTAATTAAAGTAATTTTCAATTTAATAAAAAAGAGCGGATAAATTCAGCCTCTTATTAAGATAATTATGTTAATATAATTATTAATTAACGCGAAAAACAGAATTAATGAGTGTGCAAGATTTTCGGTAAATTCTCCTTTCAGTATTTATGCTCATTTGTAGCGGATTTGTTATACTTCATTTGTTGATTATATTTAAATACACCGTAACAGAAATGATGAATTCGTGATTCAGAAAATAATGCTAAAACAATTGAAGTAATCAACTGTAACTTATATATAAGTTATAGCTGATGTTTTAGAAATGCATTTAAAATGAATAAGCATTTGTGAATATCATCCTACTCGTGTTTTTATCGATAAAGTCATTTATTCAAACAATAATTGAAAATATTGAGTTTTTGTACAAGTATTGAAAGAATAATTAATGCTCTTTTCCTTTTAATGGCGTTTGATGAATTATGTTATTTTTTAAATACTTTTTAATGATATTTGTGACTATATTCCAAATGATTTTTTTATATATACACTGAATGAAATTGTCACATGTAATTGTAAAAAGAATTATTTTATTAAAGTGTGATATTTTTACTAAAAATAATGTGAAAGTAATTTACAAAGTTTATTTGATAATTGGATTTGTAATATGATTTTAGAAGAAATATGACTTGCGTTTATGAATAAATTCAGTCTTAGAATTTTAGTACATAAATTCCAAAGAAAAAAGAAACAGAGTACTTCTAAGTAATTTTAAATATTCATATTAAATATTGGGGTATAAAAATTTCAAATTGGATTTTGATACATTTTAAATTTTTAAAAAGAAATTCTACACTCTGTTACTGAGTTTTTTTCTACACTAAATTAGGAATAATGTTTGGAATATTCAAAACGACAAGAAAAAACCAGTAAAATGTATTACATTCTACATAATTAGGCTTATGTAAATTAATTTTGAAACTCAGATTTCAAACTAGCTTTTAATATTAAATAGACTGCAGATTATTGTTTTATAGGTCTGGCTTGCTTTTATTTTCGTCTCACTAAGAGCAACAAGATATCTATTGGTGGCGGGCCTTGCTATTTTGAATCTCGTTCAAGTAAAGAGGACGCCCCCTGATCTACTACCTCCCTCTCCTAACGCCACACCGACTTTGAGCCTCGACAGATATAACGAGCTTCAGCCCCTGCTAAACGGTAGGTCTTTAGTGGTATCAAGGCTGGAACAACGTCTCGACGAAAACTACCCACAGTGAGTCTGTAACACCCGATCGTTCCGGGCGTTATCTTGTGCCATCACTAATTTCAAATATTAAATACTACGACACAAATAATTACAGAACCACCAAAACAACTTCCACAATTTATTAGTATATATTTACTATGACACCAATAATTATGCTCTCCAGGTTAAATTTTCTAACGTCTTATTTCAACCCACCAATAATAATCTAACAGCCTCTTACCAATATCTTTTATCGACTGCAACTCCGAATCTGGAACAACTGCTGAAAATACTAGAACGAATCTTTATCCGAGTAATCTATACTCGGATCTCAATACTAATCTGTAATTCCGCCTTCCTCTTATATAGCACTTAGACTTCACCTCCTCTCACTACAACGCCTCTCTGATCCTCCTTCAGATACTCTACTCCTTCAGATGGAGTTTATATAATCCTCAATTCAACTGCTTCACTTCATTCCTAACTGCTTTATATATTAATGTTCTTCATCACGTTTCATTTTTGGTTGGGCAAAGGTTGTTTAGTGAAAGCAATCAATCTCAATTGAAAGTCCCCAAAGTTAGTGAAAAGAAACCGCGAATAGCCCAATGTCACAAGTCTACGACCATAATCACTAGACTACCGCGGCCACAGAATATTTTTGAAAAATAATTTTTAAGTTAGCACTCTTATAGTTAAAATGTTTTATGAAAAGAAAAGTAAATTTCAATTTTTATTCATATTAAAAATAGAGCTATAGAAAATTCCATTCGGTGCTATAGAAAATAAGTTTTTTTTTTAAAAAAATAGTATTTGATTTTATTCAAATTCTTAATTCATGAACCAAAGAAGTATATATGAACATGAAAATGTCACATTTCATCCAGGAAAATAATTTAAAATCAAACATGTAATTAATAATTATAGGACAAAGTAAAACATGTTCCATTTGGTCGAGTTGTTGTAAAGCGGTGAGAGTGATTGTAACAAAAAATTAATAAGTTGTTTCAGACTTTTTTCCTTAACTGCCAAACTTTAATTTAAACATTAATGCAGCACGAAACACAACATTTGAGATAGTACTACACATCTACAGAATTGTCAGACTTGGCTAGTTCTTCCGCCATTGTTCTCCTGTTCCTCGCTTTCTTCCTCACTCGACTCGCCTAGCGTTCAGTTCTTCCTGCTCTGCTCGTCAAGTTGAGTTGTTCTTCAACTCCGAGTCAAGTCGAGTTTTTTTTCCCCCATTAATCTTTACTGACAATATGAGCAATTTCTTAAAAATATTTATTTAGCGATTATTTATATCTTATAAAACGTAATAGTTATTTCATTATTAACTAACATTATGTAATTATATATAATTTTCAATAAATTTTGTAAAATTGTACAATTTTCAATTCAAATTGATGACGTGTTTTGCTTTGTCCTATAATTATTATTTACATGTTTGATTATAAATTTTATTTAATGGGGTGTAATTCTCTTAATTTAATTAGACATCTCCGAATTTAATTAATTTTAATATTTTTGAAATTTAAAAAAATTAATAGGAAACGTATCATAATTTGAGTTTAATTTTACTTGCTTAGATAATAAATAATTTTAAACCAGTTCCCTTTCGTAATGCAAGTAATTGTTAATAAAACGTTTGATAAACGCAAAAATATGAGGCCTAATTGAAAAGTATTTCCTCCATAGTAGTAACTTTTTATTTCATACACAACTTTCACAATTCTTGTTGAATCTGAAAGCTACACATATTTTCTACATAAAGAACTATTTCTTCTTGGTATAGTTTCCGTCTTTGTCCAAGCACTTGTAGCGACGTGTGACTGGACAGTAAAACCCGAAGGAGATTTCCATTAGTTTTTGTCAACATAAGGCTTTAATGGCAACTTTCCTATAGATGTTAGAACGACAATGATAACCCTTAAGGTATCCTTTTTATTATTGGAAAATGGCGAAAGTCACAATGTGCAAGGATCGATTGCCTCACTGAGTCAACCTCATTTCTATGCGGGTTGCCCTTTGTCAGCTCCTATCAAACCAACGTCACCTGAGAACAAAGAAAACAATTGTATTGCTTATAGAGAATACATGTATAGTTCAGTCAGAACAATAATTTTGAAAATCTAGAGCAAAGTAAAATATTTAAGGCAATTTAAGTATTAATTTTCAACCAAGACTCGTGTATGTGTTTCAAGAATTAATAAGGTATATTTGAATATATATTGACCCGTTAAACAGCGATTCTGCTTACCCTCGTGCCTATCTGCCGCCTTCTTTTTTTTTTTTGGCCTTTTTATGAGATTCAAATTAATCTTTTCTCAGATGACGTCAGAACTTCATGTTAAAAGAAAAAAATTGCAGCTTTTTTTTCTTCTTTCTGTTTTATATATCGTGGGATAAACCTGCCATCTAGTTCAATTTTGCAATTGCAAACTTATAATCAGAAATGGTGAAATTAGAAAACCAAGAAAGAAAGAAGTTAAATGTTGTCTTCGAACCCAAATACAAATAATACCGGTAAAAAACGAGTTTCTTAAGCATGGGTTTTCTTTCAAACTTCACACTTTGCGTTACATTTGGCGACTAGGTGAGAAACTTAGCATAAAATTTAATTTTTTAAATAATTTGTTTTAATCAATTAATTTTTATTAATTATAATTTTAATTTATTGAAATGTCATCCAGCTCAATTGAGCTCTGAGTGGATTCCAACTTGATTGAACGCTTTAAAATGGAAAAAATTTCTAAAATTTGACCCAGACCAAGCTACAATGTGATAAAAGAAAACGCAGGGGTAGAATAAGAATTTCTTATGGTGATTTTCGTCCCAAAAGAGAGAAGATAAAAATCCGACTAAGTTATGATAAAACAAAAAAGTTCTCTTTGAGACGCGTCCTTTGAGAGCATAGGGCTAAGAGAGAAACGATATTTTTAATATTTTTATTCCCTTTTTTTATTTCGAATTTTAATGTTTCGTTTGGGTGTGAGAGTCACCATTTTTTTGGAAAGTGAAGTATTTCGATTTGGAGATTTTTGTGAAGTATTATTTTCAAAATCTTGCTGTAAATCAGCTTAGCTATATTTTCAAACGTTTTTTATTGGTCGGATTTTAAGAGTTATAATTTTTTTTCTTGTACATATGATTTCCGTAATAATCTAAAGTAGTGCTGAAAGAGAGCAAACGTAAAGCAGACAATTCATATTGATGAAATTTGAATTTTTATTATCGCTCCATGTATATTAATCCTTTATCTTGCGTTGTATTAACATTGAATTCCAACTACCGCTAGTTAACAACAGTGATCAGACCCGAGGTCCTCGACTCTGCGGAGTCAGAGGTTGCCACATGATTATCGTTGCGAATTTCTGAAATTGGTGATGTGCAGCTCGATTCCAGATTCTACTGCCATCAAAATAATGGGTTATTTTGTACCTTAAAAGTAGTCCTCAATGTCTCGCGTGGAATGGTGTCGTTGTAAACAGAGTGAACTGTCAGTTCATGAATCATCCTCATGAATAGGCGTGTTCAAAATTATGGATGTCTATAATTACTCTATCGTTTTGCTTTTATATTGATATTACTACAAACTAAATCATATATTATTTTTATCCAAAAGAATAAAATATGTAAGTATTTGTCATTTTTCTGATTTCACAAAATTAACACAAACTTCAAGAAATGGTTGCTTAATCGGTGATTCTTTCAACACATAATTGTACATTATTTCTTAAATTTATAAGCCTATTATTTTCATGTTCAAAGCATGTAAGTTATAATAAATGAAATAAATTAATTGTATTGAAAGCATTTCGAAATGGCTAACTTATTTTGCATCGAATATTTCCTTTTAGTTCAATTAAATGAAAAGTAATGCAATTATAAGAAATGCATTGAAACATTAATATGTTTATGTTCAGAACAATACTGCAAAACACTCCGATGAGAGAAGGCTGCTGTTTGTTTTCTTATTTGTTACAACGAATTACTTTAATGAAGGACATTTTGGTTTTTTTAACTTCTTCTTCATGTACTTCGGCTTAAAAAAAACTCAACAAACATTAGAATGCTGAAATTCTTCGAAAAAGTCGAAAGTTCGGTACTTAGATTGTTTACATCACTTTTTTTACGTTTCCACTCGTCTCATTACGATCAGTGTTTTTGATGTAAGGGCGTAGAATTATTTTCTGCGCCAGGTGAAAAAGTTTACTCGAACATTTTTCTTCAGAAGTTATTTGAAAATATGTGAAGCATAAAACAGCAAAACGTAGACTGATATGAAAAAAACAAGTTTTAACGTCCCTCCTTTTGCATAATTGGGCAAGTCATAAATTGATTATGCACTGAAACCTTCCCCTGGATTTCTTTTTCTTTCTCATTACAACTATGGGTTTATGTTTTCTTTAGAAACAAAAATAAAAATAAGAAATGCTAATAAAAATAACTTCAGACCTTTCAATGCTATTCGACTAGAACTCTGACTTGTATTTAGTGGCAAAGAATTTTGAATGAGTTTTGAATGCGTTTCTTTCCAACCAAATAAAACGTGGTTACGTGAATTAAGTAAACTTTAGAAGTGAAGTGAATAGCTATAATCAAGTCATATAAAAGTGACTGAGAGTGGAATTCAAGAAATAGAAAGAGTTTGGTAATAAGAAGATTTATAGTTTGAAGGCTTTGAACTGTGCACATGAGTTTCTTGCGTGTTTACTTGATTTATAGAGAATAGTATTCTATGCTGCCTGGTCGAATTACTCCTTGGTGGCTTTACTCACATCACATTCCATTAAGAGTATTATCTGATAAAGTTGTTAGTACTCTTGGCAAAGGATATTAAACTGTTGTAGAGAGCACTCCCCTAAATAGATAAATAATGAATAATACTCTGAGAAGTAATTTATATTACGGAATTGGAGGTATATGATTATTTAAATTATTTAATCTGTGCTTCGTATTAAATTCGTATTATTAAAATATATATTTAAAATTACTTACGAATAGGGTACGAGAGATGTGCCACAGAGTGTTGTGATACCTTTTACTTTCTTTTTATGACAACTTACTTTCTCAAACGCGAATAAAAACTTTTTGTCAACTATTCAAATTTCTATAGAGTTTTAAACACGCAGATTTTTATTAATTATTTACCCATACTGAATATTACGACAAACTTATAATAATTCAAGTAAACTGATCACTAGTTAATTAATAAGATTAAACCAATTATTATATCATCGACATGTGATTACTTTTTGAGAAGTTCGACAATTTAATAGCGAACCCTTGTTAAAACTTTCTTTGCAGAGAAATTTCCACCTTCTGTCATTTTTTATAATCTATTGTCTGTAATTTTTGTGCGTTTTATTATTTTACTCGGATAAGATAAAAGAATTTGTTGTATTCTTATAGTACTATAGTTTTCCTCTTTTTACTAATATTATTACTTAAATTTTGGAAGATTTTATCAAGAAGATTTTACAATAAAAGTTTTTCAATTACAAAATGATAATAGATTTCTTAGATGTTCTCATATTTTTATCTAGGATAGATTCTGTTAAAATACCACATTTCTACCTGAAATATCCAATTTTCTTCTTTTCTATTCATTCATTTGAGCCGACTTCATATTGAATAAGTTGATACTATGATTATAGGCATTCATCGTGTACAAGATATATCATTGTAGCATTTTTATACCATTCAAGTTCTTATTCCATTTAATTACTTAAGTGAAATAGCAGTTCTTATATACTTCATATTTATTTTTGAAAAGATATATCTCATATACATAAAACTACTTTTCATACCTAAACGTTCTGTCTTAAATTTCATATTGAATAAAACTTTCATTGCTAAAACTGACATGGAAAGAATATCTTTCGTTCTGCTCATGCATATTTATGCTTTTTATTCTAATATTGACATATTTTGGTATAACAAAACTATTTTGATCAAGCTATAATATGCTAAACATTATTACCAAATGATATTTTACAAACTTAAAAACCTACCTATAGTCGATTTAAACTCGAACATTCTTAGTTCCTCTTTATTCTCGTAATAATTAAGTGATATATATATATATATATATATATATATATATATATATATATATATATACAAATTATAATCGTATTACCTCTAAGGAGATTGCCTTTAATTTGTCTTCACTCAAAAACTTGAAAAGAGAACTAAATTAATGCATGCTGACAATACATATAGCAAAATATCGTTACTATGAATCCATTCATTTAACTTTTGGTATCCTTCGTCTGAAAGGTCATCAGTCGCATAATTAACTATGTATTATTCAGCAATCTCTCTTATAGGTCATTAAGACTGAGCTGTTTTGGGAGATGAAACCTATGCGCAGTTTTACGAGATTGTTTACGTGCTCCTGGAAGAAACAGGTATTTGATACAAAGATCATTTACTCGCCGTTAAGACAATAGTACAGGTTATATAATCAAGAATTCTGACTGGTGATTTTAATAAGTTATAAAATTGAATCCATCCGTGTAGATACTTGCCTCCATCTCCTTGATAATCGAATTCATTATATCATACGAAGAAACAACTGTTATTAATACCAAATATGGAGTATTATTCAGGATTTTAGGTGTTGTATCTTGTTGAGAATAATGACATTTGCCGTTTATTAGGGGGAAACTTACTTAACTATTCAGTTAGGCTATCTTACTAAACCATAATGCATCACTTCTCGCTTAGCAAAAATGATATAGTGGAAATAACGGATGTCAAGTGATAAGAGCAGGACAGGACCTCTTCTCGTAGATTGCAATCGTTATACTGTCTATGGAATTTGCGAACTTATTGGATCCGAAATCAACCTTTTATAAAGAGCATATTGCTTTATTTTATAAACTTCAATTATTGTGCATTTCACTTAAATATGATATATATATAACATATTATTACATGCGAAGCTCAAATATATGTATTATATTACATATCCATCACTTATAACTATAGATATTTTATAAATACAAACATTACCTTATTAAAAAGATTTGTCATAAATGTTATCTATGTATATATAAAGACCTATGTATGTAACTATATCTAGTTGTCTATGTGTATATAAAGATGATTGTTTGCGTGTAATTAATGCAAATCTAAAGTTTATTCCGATATTTATAAAGTTTTGCACATTGGACTTTCTAAACAAGAAGAAAGTCATTGTCAACATAAGATTTCAAAAACGAGTCTAGGGGTCAGAAAATATATAATTCTAAGAGATATGTAGAAGAGATACAGTCATGTGTGTTAGGTATAAGATAGATAATTAATCGTATCTAACAATTTATAAATATATGCATGAAATGAAATAACACTATTCAAAACGTGAGCTTTCAAATACTTTTTTTTAATCAATTAGATAATTAATTTGAATGTACTTTAATGTTTAATCTAACATTTAATATAGAATAATTTGATTTTTTTTTTTGCTTTGATAAGCATCTTGGAGTTTCTGCCATAATAAAAAAAACATTATTTATAGAGGTTATTAAGTTCACATAAGATAGATTAGTTTAGGTAAGCTATATATATCATTTCATATCCATCTAAATGCCTCAAAAGAAAAAAAAAGTGAACAGGTAAGAAAATTCCCACAGCTAAATTACGAAACGCTATCGGGGCCTAGGGAACATTCGAAAAACGAAAGATTCGTCTAGAAAAGAAGTGTATAAAGCTTCTACATTTAAAGTAAGAAACACTTCATGAGATAGAGAGTCTCATGTATAACGAAATCAACAGGGAAAGGAAGACAAGTGAATTGTCAGTCAGAACTAAAATTATAGGCATATAATTACAACTCATTCTGATTACTGTAATCACCTTAAAGTTGTAATAGAAACGAGCAGAGTTCATATGTTAACATTGAATGGCAAAGAAAT